>SJYC01059801.1:0-65268 GCA_006408675.1 Madoqua kirkii
AAATAATGTCTCTGCTTTTGAATATGCTATCTAGGTTGGTCATAACTTTCCTTCCAAGTCTGTGTACATCCCAAATATTCTATGGGACTTGTGTATGTTTTACCTGGCAGCCTCATGTTGCAGGAGAGGCAGTTGTGCCCTGCTCGTTGTGTGCCTGTAGAAATTTTTTATAAGATAAAAATCACCTCATTGCCATTCTGTTTCTAATATAAAATTGTGATAGGGACAAAGAGTCACCCATTGTCCTCTTCCGTCCCAGTCTGAACACTGCAACTTGGAAATAAAATTGACCTTGAGGCTGTAAACACAACTCATGGTAGTTCAGAGCCAGGATATCTGAAGTTTTAAGATGAAAAGTGGTTCCCAAAACAACATAACTTGATCTGTAAGCTAAAAGTAGGCCAGAAGAAGGATTATTTAGCCGTCGGAACCTGGAAGAATGAAAACTGCAGAGGCAAACACTAAAGACTCCATATCTGAAGTGGTTGCATGTCCGTAATGTAAATGGAGATATTCTAATCACATATAGCCAGTTCGACTTGCTCTGAATTTATGTCCCAAACAAATTTCTGCTTACAATGTAGCTTGTTGTGTAGTTTGCTTACAGAGAGAGAATGTTTGCTGGATTCAGGTAGCTGGTCTTCTCTGGAATTACTGTTGTTAACTTTATTGAGGCATATTTTTTTTACATGCAATTCACTCACTTTAAGTATACAAATTAATGAGTTTTAGCAAATTTATCAGCCACCATCACCATAATATAAGTTTAGAACATCATCCCAAACAAGAAGACCTTTAACATTTAATCCCTCTTTCCACATACAGCTTCAGGGACCACTAATTTACTTTTACTCTATAATTGTGCCTTTTCTAACTCCTCTGGGTTTTTTTTTAATTATTAATTAATCATTTCATTTCAGTGTCTATGGCCAATGTAATTTCACCCTAGAGATAAGTCTGTTTTTAGTGTCCTGACAAGTAAATAGTCTCAGGCTGTTGGATTATTTCACTTGGGGAATCCAGTGTCAACGCCCTCCAACCAAAGACCACCAGGAGGAACACACTAGGACCTATGTCTGTCACTATTGAGTTTACTGCTTGATAAAATGAAGGATATACAACATGGGGTTTCTCAGTAAGAGGGTGTTATAAAGGGACTAATTTTAGGATTTGGGGCTTGCGCTGGATGGTTTGGGGGAGTGTTTGAAAAAGTGGAGCTTTGCTCTGGGTTTGATGCTGCCAGGAAGCAGGAGAAATTCTTGACTGGTTATCTTAAGTCTTATCTAGAAAAAGAGCAGACTAGACTGAGGCTAAACCTATATAGTTGGTAAAGAAACAGCAAGTACTATTATCAGCCTGAGCAGGGGTATGTCTGGTCATTTTGTGATGTGGACAATGTTCAGGGTTTTACTGTTGTTTAAACATAATTACAGCAGGCCCCTGTTTTGTCTTGATCATGGTCAGAGTGGCCTAGCTGAGATCCATGTTCTCCGAAATCGTTTATACTCAACAGAGCCTAGCTGTGATTACCAGCCCAATCTGTCAGAGGCTGTTTTTCACTTTTTCACCAAGATAATGCCATCTTGTCTGGATAAACTACTGCTCATTCACTCCTTTGTGTCGCTAAATATATTTGCCTTTTTCTTGAAACTTTTGCAAAAAAATATTGGGTCGCTCAGGTATACTTCAACCCTCAAATTCAGACTGTGGTAATTTTTATATAGTTCACCTTTGTCTCGTGAGGTAATGAACAGTGTTAGTATTCTATTTGTTTGTTTTATTTCATGACCCTATATCTTTTATTTATTTATTTGGCTTTACCAGTCTTAGTTGCAGCATGTGGGATCTTGTTCCCTAACCAGGGATCAAACTCAAGCCCCCTGCAGTGAGGGAGCAGAGCCTTAGCCACCAGACCCCCAGGGAAGTCCCATCTGGACTTTCAAATGCAGTTTAGCACTATTTGCTGTGCATATAACCAACAGAATGTTCATATCCAGGATACAAGGACTTATTAACTGTTACAAAAAATAACTAAGTAGAAAAAGGGGCAAGAGATAGAACAGATACATCAGAAGAATAGCCAGTGGTTAACAAAAATGAAGACATGTTCAACTTCATTCATCATCAGGAAATTGCATATTAAAACCTCAATGAAACACAGTTACATACACAGCAGAAGAGCTAAAATTTAAAAACTGACAATACCAAGTATTGACAGGGCCGTGGAACAACTGAGAGGCCCATCCATTGCCAGTGGGTATGTAAACTGGTGGAAAATTATTTTGCACACATATTTTTATAACCCAGAAATTTCACCCCTAGATCTAAATGTCTATTTACATTCACCAAAAGACATGTTCACCAAGATAGAATTCTAATGTCCATCTACAGCAGAATGGAATAACATCTTGTAGTATATCGTTCTACTATTGAATACTATACGGCAACGAAGACAAATCACTGTCAAAGACAGCAATGTGTATTCATCCCACAAACATATTAAGTGAAAGGAACACAAAGAAAACACTTGTATGATTCCATTTATCTAAAGTTCAAAAACAGACAAAACTAATCTATGATGTTCAAAATCAGGGTAGTGAGTACCTTTAGGGAGCTATAAAAAGGTAGTGATTGGGTCCAGTGGTTAAGACTTGGCGTGACTTCCACAGCAGGGGATGAAGGTTCAGTCCCTGGTGGGGGAGCTAAGATCCAGCATGCCGTATGCAGGGCAAGTGGTGGGGCTGCTGGCAGTGCTGGTAACATTCTATAGCCTAATCTGAGTGTTGGCTACCTGGGTGCAGTCATTTTGTAAAAGTTCATCAAGCTGTAACCTTATGATCTGTGCCTTTCCTATATGTATGTATGTTATACAGTACTTGTATTCTTGTGACTAACATCACTGCTGTGAATAATATTATTGTGAAAAGTCGGTAATCATTGAAGTTGGGTGTCAGACACCGGAGATACCTGAGGGTATCTTTCTCTTGACTTTTATGCATTTTCCATAATAAAGTTATTGGGTTTGCCAAAAAGTTTGTTTGGGTTTTTTTGTAAGATTACAGAAAATATATATGTATACAAGTGTTTGTGTATATGTGTGTACATATGTATGTATGTATCTGTATAAGAATCCCAGGGACAGCAGAGCCTGGTGGTTTGCCATCTAAGGGGTCGCACAGAGTCGGACACGACTGAAGCAACTTAGTAGTAGTAGTAGTATATATGTATGTATATTTATTTGTAAGTATTTGAGTCATTCCTTGATTGCCAATCTCTTCAAAAGTGAACAAGATTTTCCAGAAACCATAGCAATATGAAAAGAGCCAGTAATTCTTTTATACCATATTGGATTTAGAAATTGGCATTAAAGAAGGTCAGCATATCTAGACAGTATTAACCAATGAAAGTAATACATCTAATATGTGAAACAATGTGAATGAACATTTTTATACATGTACTAATGCAATCATGTTGAATATATATTATATTTATATTATAGATATACATGTATGAAGAGAGAGGACGACAGTATGACGGTGTCATTCACTACAGATCAAATTCTGTGACAATGAACTTTGGCATGGATTACAAATTTTTCATTTGATTGAAATGTTTTAAATATGCTAGAAATAAATGAGATTGGAATGTCATTCATGAATTATGTTTGCTGTTATGAACATCATTCTCTCTGTTCATTTTGCTTTGGACTCCTGACTAATGATTGAGTTGAAACTTCTGAGTATCACTAGGTATATTTCCCAATAAAATGTTGGGCAAAGTTGTTAGAAAAATGTCCAGAAAGAGAAATAAAGGATGTGATTGCCCAACAAGCCATAGGAAGCCTGTCACCATGATTACTCTTAAGTACTGCTGAGTGATCCAAAATATACAAGTTCCCCCAGAAGAAAAATATTTGAATAACTTGGGGTTAGAATGTTTATTGAAAATAAAATGTGGACCGAGGGAGTTACAGAGCGTGAATTGAAGGGTAACTGTGTAAAAACAATTCCATGGAGTCACAGTGTGGTCATGTTTTTCTTGAGCACTAACTTTAGAGCTTAATAGCCATGTGGGATGAACTTCACCATTAAATCTTGTTAAACCACCACAACTACCAATAACCACTTGTTTAAACATTTTAAAGCCTGATACAAAACAGAAAAGCCTGTAGACAGACAGGAATCCTTGAAAATCCTCCTCTTTTCCCCCCCTTGTACTTACTGACACAGGAGGAAAATGTTTTGAATGACCAGCCATCTGCCTAGCGACTTTTCTCCTATTCCTGAGAAGTTCTCAATGTCATGGTGCTTAAGAATTACCGTATAAAGTAGAAGGCAGTACTCATGCATACTAACTTTGAAAGCTACTTAAAAGGACTTTTAAAGATACTTTCAGCCTTATTCAATTTTTACCCATTGTGCTGACTTTAGAACCCAACACTCAATTCAGCTGTGATCTGACTCCTAGTTAGGGGTGAAGATCAGATATAGGGTGGTCAGTTACCTTTATGCTGCAGATACTTTTTAGTATAAGAATATATGTGCCATGTCTACCTGGAGCATACTTATTGAAAAAGTATTTGTTGTTTGTTTTTATTTGTTAAATCCTGTGACCCTAACACTGATGGATCTTTGATTTGCAAAGATTTGAATAAGGACTCAAAAAGGGCCTGCACAATTAAGGTACATCAAAATAAAGCTGGGGGAAAACATTTGAAATAAAATATAGTTATTATAGGACTTCCCAGGTGGTGCTAGTGGTAAAGACGCCACGTACCAATGCAGCAGACAATAAGAGATACGGGTTCAATCCCTGGGTTGAGAGGGAGGCATGGCAACCTGCTCCAGTATTCTTGCCTGGGAAACCCCATGGACAGAGGAGCCTGGCAGGCTACAGTCTACAGGGTCCCAAAGAGTCAAGATACTACTGAAGAGACTTAACACAGTGCAACACAGCATAGCTATTGTAAGGCTTCCTGGTGGCTCCATGGTAAAGAATTCACCTGCAGTGCAGGAGACGGGGGTTCAATCCCTGGGCTGGGACTTGATTTCAGTATATAAAGAACTCTCCAAACTCAACAGGAAGAAAACAAAGGCGTTAAAACATGATGAAAGACTTGAGTAGACATTTTGTCAAAGAGGACGTGTAGCTTGCAAATCAGCACATGTGTTCAGCAGTATTAGCCAATAGGCAGATGAAATTTAAAACCATGATGAGTACCACTGTGCCCCTATTAGAATGGCTTAAAATGCAAAAGAGGAATGGAAGGACACACATGAAAATTCTTATACTGGTTTGTTTCTATGCAGTCAAATGCAGGCAAGTTCCTCCCTCTTGATTCTGTAGTTTTTACGCTTCTTTAATGAACATAAGTTTCGTTTTTAAAGAGATTTTTGTATAGATAGCTTATCTATACTTAAACATATATATATCTTATATATATTTACATACATATGTAGATAGATATTTTAGTAGGAAAACTTGAATGACACTGTTACCAAGTCCGAGCTCGCTTTGCTTGCCACAAAATAAGCCAATGAATCTGAGAGACAAGGTGTTGAGGCAAGGGAGAGACTTTAATCCAGGAGCCGGCAGACCAAGGAGATGGCAGTCTAGTGCCTCAAAATAAACATCTTAGTGAGGTCTGGCTGCCAGGTTCTTTTATAGATCAGAGAGAAAGAAGCAATGAGGAGCCCAAGTCAAAATGCAGAAGAGGGATGGAGAGGGAGTGGGAAAGTAAAGCGAAAGGGTCTTCAGTCTTGCAAAACATCTCCAGGGAATGGCCAGCCTCTGGAAGAAGGGGTGTGTTAATCTCTTCTCTTCACAGGTGGGCAGGGACAAACTATCTCTCCAGGACCTGAACAAAAGCAGTTTAGTTGACAGTCAAGCAGAGAGTCAGGGTCCTCCAGGCAACCCATTAAGTATGATAACAAGAGCGTCGGAAAGCAAGTCAAGAAAACAGTTTCCAACGTGGCATCAGAATTGGCCTCCTCCCTGCAACAATATCTGCCATGATTTCATATTGGTTCAGCCTTTTAGGGGCAAAGAAGCTTCACCATGCTATTGGAGAAATAGCTTTTAGATAAAATGTTTCTTTTAGTCAGGAGAGAACTGGCAGTGCTATCACCGTCTCATAAATCTGGCGCTTTGCCCTGGGCCGTGCAGTGTCCCGGCCTCCCCTGCACCATTAGCATCCATAGCCCACAATTTCCACTTTGTGGAATGCAGCCAGAATTCCTTCTGAAAGGGGAAAGTGTTGGCAGGATGGTGCAATCAGAAACCAAGAACTGTATTTGTTTCCCTTTCTCATCATCCTAGCATCTTTCAAGCGGACCAGAACTCCCAGCAAGAATTAAGCATCAGGAAGCTGCCAGGCATTTCAGTAGCACTTGGCTTATTTGATTTTGCTCTACACAGGTAACCAAAGTTATGCTGGGTGGAGTTTTCAAATGGTTTTATCCAAAAGTCTAGAGAGAAGAACTGAAATTGTTGCAGGAAGGCGGACCCTTTCCAGGGCCCGAAGCTGGGCTCTTGTCTAACACTTGGAAATGAATTGTCTGAGGAGACACAGGTTCTGACAAAGCAACAGATTTTACTGGGAAAGGACACCTGGGTGGAGCGCTGGAGAGTACGGGAACCCAGGAGGACTGCTCTGCCACATGGTTGCAGTGTTGGGTTTTATGGTGATGGGATCAGCTTCAACCAGTCATTCTGACGCAGAGTCCTTCCTGGTGGTGCACACCTTGTTCAGCCAAGATGGATGCCAGTGAGGATTCTGGGAGGTGGTCGGACATGTGGTGTCTCCTTTTGACCTTCCCCGAACTCTTCCGGTTGGTGGTGGTTGATTACTTCCACGTTCCTTATCAGGACTTCCGGTCATAAAACAACTCATGCAAATGGTTCCTATGGTGTCTGGCCAGGGTGGGCAGCTTCAGTCAGTGTGCTCCCCTAACAAAACGAACAGGGAGGAACAAAATCTGACTCCGTGTTGGATCTGTTTCTTCTACTCTAACCTTTGCCTCCCGTTGCTTTCATTACTATAATCACTAAAAAGATGCTGCCTGTAGCTTTAGTTAGGGCTTCCCAAGAGACGCTAGTGGTAAAGAACTCACCTGCCAACGCATGAGATGCGAGAGACCTGGGTTCAATCGCTGAGTCAGGAAGATCCCCTGGAGAAGGAAATGGCAACCCGCTCCAGCATTCTTGCCTGGAGAATCCCACGGACAGAGGAGCCTGGTGGCTACAGTCCATAGGTTTGCAAACTGAAGCGACTTAGCATTCGTGATATTGTTGTTCGGTCACTAAGGAGTGTCTGACTCTGCGACCCGATGAACTGCAGCACACCAGGCTATGCCCATAGCTATAAGCATTCATAGTAATGGCCTGCCTTGGGAAGCCTGCCCTCTGCCTGAATGTTAACCTGAAGTATCTTTGCTCAGGGAGACACCATGACCCTGCCCTCTGTGAATGGCTGCAGGAAAGGAGAAATTAACTCACCCCCTGCCAGAGGTCGGCCAAACCAGGGGATATTTTGCAAGGCTTACGACCTTTTGACTTTACTTCCTCACCTCCTCTCTCTCTCTATTCTATAAAAGAAACTAACATCCAGACCCCTTACTCCATGAGCAGATGAGCTTGGACTTGGTGACGATCCACGCGCACGAGGCCTCCTAGGTCGTTATTTGCTGCGTCCAGGACAGAAGGCAGATTCTGATGGCAGACTGAGAAGCAGATCCCTCCTGGGCTGTGACAATCAACCCTCTAACCACCCCTTGAGGGATCTCAGCCTCCCTCAGCTATTCCTGCCCAGGCGCCCGCAGGAAGTGAGGCCCCAGGCACCGCACAGACCAAGCTGTTTCTCAAAAATCCACAGCTATTGTCAGGTATTAGGCCTCCATTTGACAGTGTGGCTGTGAGCTGCCTTGAGAGCTCTACCACACACGGCGAGGGTATTACAAAAGCCTAAGACAGGCAGGTTATTGTCATGGTCTGTGCGCGAGGTGGAAACGAATTTCCAAACATGAGGCAGAATGAGACGAGAATCGAGTTTATCAGAGCGAGAGATGCTGTGAAAACTGCAGGCCTACTCAAGGGAGAGTCAACTCCTTTCTTGGGCTCGTAGCCAATTTTTATAGCTACAAGACAGAGGAGGGCTTCCCTGGTGCCTCAGATGGGAAAGAATCTGCCCGAAACGCGGAAGACCCGGGTTTATCCCTAGGTTGGGAAGATCCCCTGGAGAAGGGAATAATAACCCATCCCAGTATCTTGCCTGGAGAATTCCATGGACAGAGGAGCCTGGCAGTGCCAATAGTAAAGATTGGGGGTGAGGGGAGGACTTTAAATTTGTCTACAGCTATAAAAGTTTTTACAGCTTATATAATCTATGTAATTTAAAGTAACTTAAGTCCTAGAATCCTTTTGCGGGGAGTGGGATGGAGAAAGATGGATAAATTCCACCGATTTATCATTTTATAAGAGCAGTTACTCTGAAGGAGTTAAGGACAGGAGAATTTGAAAGAAGTAAGAGTCTTTCATTTTCTCCTTAACTATGGAAGTCTGGAGGCGGACAAGACACCTGGAGAAGGCATTAGGACTGGGGCAGCTCTGAACGGGGAAGGTTTTTTCATAGCTGGAGGAAGAACCGGGAGAAATGATACCATGTTGTCTGATGGTCTAGTGATCCAGCAATTCTCAACTAGACCTTTTCTGTTCTAACCACTGAGAGAATGTGAAGTAGTTAGAAGAAGAAGGTCCAGGACAAAGAGTGACCACGTGACTGAAGGAAAGGGATGAGATCTGTAAGGCTGGACATACAGTGGACAGTCTGTGGAGGCAGGAAGAGCAGCTGAGGACAAGGGGTAGGAGACAGGCTCAGAACAGTGCTTGACCATATAGTCTTGCTAGCTGTACTGGCATCAGTGTTGTTCATTTTGCAGATTCAAGATCTTGCAGGATGCAAGGAATGGGGGCACGTTCACAGTAGTTCCGGTCATAGGGAATGCACCACCTAGATTCCTGCAAAAACATGAGGGCCAGATGAGACCTCTGAGAAAGAACCTCACTGAATCTGTGTGTTAGCCTGAGAGGAAGGTGACAAGACTTTACAGGTAGAAAAGGAGAAGAACGGGCACCGTTGGGCTTCCCTTGACTCCCCACCAAGGGGAGATTTCAAAGGTTCCTGTCTAAAGTCAGTGATGGTAATTCAGTGTGACAGATTCCAGAAAGAAGTGCTAGTGAGGTAAGAACAGGGGGGAGTTGCGACCAAATTATCCTGGCAAGTTTTTTAGAGGACTTGCTAGCGGGGTTGATGTGTATGGTGTAAGTGTGACCGTGGGCCACCAAGGATTCAGCCTGAGCAGGACAAGAATCAGAACCACCAGGATCAGAGATTCAGACCTGGTAACAGAGAGGGCGTTAGAGGTTCCGCATTACAAAGAATAGACTGAGGTCTGCTTAGAGGAACACGGTAAGAGGTATTGTGTGTGACGTTAATTCCTCCCACGGAAAAGAAGAGATTGAATTAGAGACTCAGTCTCATGAAAAAGCTGAAGAGCTAAGTCACTGTTTTGCATTTTGAGAAATTCTCTTTTGAACTCAAAGATGCCAACAGAAGAAAAGCAGGAAGAGGCTTCTTTTTTTTCTCCTTCCTTCTCTCCCTTCCTCTGCCTCTCTCTTCTTTCCTTTCTCTCTCTCTTTTTTTGGCCTGCATGGCGTGTGGGATCTTAGTTCTCATGGATTGAACCTGAGCCCCCTGCCTCGGAAGCATGGAGTCTTAACCACTAGACCATCGGGGAAGTCCCTCCTTCCCCTTTCCTTTCCCTCCTTCCTTCCATCATTAAGGAATTCTTTTTCAAGAGAATCAAGAAGGAGACTATTTCAAAGGGACCATGACAGATAACACAATGAACTTTTATTAGGAAATTACAGTCAGTGGTTCAGTGCAGGAGAATGAGGTACTATCTTAAGCTAATAGCAACAGTAGCTAGTCTGCAACGTAACAGGAGCAGAGGTTCTACCAAAGAGAGAACAAGTCACTAAAATAAGGTACCATAGCTATTAGATACACCCCACTTATAATTAGTCAGAATTTCCAAGTAAGAAAATTGACTCCTTGATGATTACCTTAAATTCTATTATTTTTATTCTGAGTACAATCTGACATGTTTAACCAGAAAAAAAAGTAATAGAATGGTTAATGTCATCCTATTTTTATACACATTGTATTTTTCCATTTATTACATTTTAAGATGCTATTGTTAAAGACATTACTAAAATTACATATATATACTCCGTGTCTTTCAGAAGATAGGATTCCAAGAATAGTGGTGGGTCACACTATAGTTGAAGAAAAACACCTATTTTTACAGCAAACTTTCTTCTTTAATGCATTTATTCATTTAGCTCATTTGTGTTTTCAAGTTCTTTGCATGGTTCTCTTTAGTATAAGGAAAGGAAATTTACCCAACGATGAATATTTTCTTGCTAGTTGCACTGCATAAATGTGGTTCATTTTGCAGATTCAAGGTTTTCAGGTTATAAGGAACAGGGGCACCTTCTGAGTGGCTCAGATGCTGCTGCTGCTGCGGCTGAGTCGCTTCAGTCGTGTCCAACTCTCTGCGACTCCTTAGACAGCAGCCCACCAGTCTTCTCTGTCCCTGGGATTCTCCAGGCTAGAAAACTGGAGTGGATTTCCATTTCCTTCTCCAGTGCAGCAAAGTGAAAAGTCGCTCAGTCCTGTCCGACTCTTCACTATCCCATGGACCGTAGCCCACCAGGCTCCTCCATTCATGGGATTTTCCAGGCAAGAGTACTGGAGTGACTTGCCATTGCCTTCTCCGGCTCAGATACTAGGGAATGCATAATTAGGATGAGGAAAATGTCTCAATAGCGAGGCCAATAGGCTTCAAAAGAAATTAAAACAGTATGAAAATCATCTGATGGGAACTCAGAAGACACGGAAGTTGAGTCTGCTGTCCCCGAGGTTAGGGCACTGGCTCCTTGAGTGCCTGCTCAGGCGCCACAGTCGTGTCTGACTCTTTGTGACCCCATGGGCTGCAGCCCACCAGGCTCCTCTCTCCATGGGATTCTCCAGGAAGAATATTGGAGTTGCTTTGCCCTCCTCCAGGGGATCTTCCTGACCCAGGGATCGAACCTGCATCTCCTCCATTGCAGGTGGATTCTTTCCCGCTGAGCCATAGGGGAAGCCCCAGTCAACTCCTTGAGGACAACCTTCTGAGAAGACTGGACTGATGTATCGGTCACTGTCCAGGAGAGGGCGCCTGTGGTAGTCAGAGTTCTTGGTTTTATGTAACAAGCTGTATCTTTTTCTAAGGCTGCAATTCTAACTAGGACATTGTGGAAAAGGCCAAACCGTGGAGATGGTAAGATCAGTGATGGGAAAGGTGGGCTTCTCCATTGGCTCAGCGGTAAAGAATCCTCCTTCAATGCAGGAGACTAGGGTTCAGTCGTTGGGTTGAGAATATCCCGAGGAGGAGGGCATGGCAACCCACTCCAGAATTCTTGCCTGGAGAATCCCACGGACAGAGGAGCCTGACCAGCTACAGTCCAGAGCATTTCAAAGAGTCATTTATGACTGAGTGACCGAACGTGATGTGAAAGGTAGATGAAACGAGATGCTAGTTCAAGTGAAAAGGACAGATTTGGGTCAGTTGCCATCAGGAAAGGAATCCGTTGTGGACTGAATTCAGTCTTGATCGGTGTAGAGGTGATGACAGATGGGGGTGGGGTGGGCAAAACAGCGGCTTGAGAAGAGTATGGGAAGTGAAAAGTTATAAAAAGTGGGTCCATGGGAAATCATCTGGGTTTGCTAAGCTGGCCTCGTTCTTTCTCACAGAGGCTGGGAGCAGGGCCCTTATCTTCAGATGTGGCTGGAACAGGCAATTTTGGGGAAGCCTTGAGTTTTCTCAGGCAGGCACTTTACAGGGAGGTACAGTCACCCTAGGGACACGACCTGGGGAGGTTAGATACTATGCTAATATTTGTGCAAGTTTTTATGGGCCGAAGTTGAGGCCTGGGGAAGCCTGGGCTCTGAGGGGCCTGGGTAGACTTTGGGAATTACTGTCTGATTACTAGAAGGATGGTGGATCCCAGGGGCTTTCAGGGCTGTGAAATTCTTCTGTGTAATACTGTCAGGTGGATACATGTCATTGTACTCTGTCAAAACCCATGGAATGTACAACAGCAAGAGAGAACTTGAATGCAAACTACAGGCTTTAGTTAATGTCTCTACATTGGCTCATACATTGTAACAAGTGCACCACATGAATAATGTGGGAAAATATTAATAACATTTTGTTAATATTATTAGCATTAATAATAATGTGAATAGTAGGGAAAAGATGCACAGTGAAGAGGGTGGGAATAGGGAGTCTCTTTATTTTCTGAAATGGCAACCCACTCCAGGACTCTTGCCTAGAAAATTCCATGGAGGAGCCTGGTGGGCTACAGTCCATCAGGTGGCAAAGAGTCAGACATGACTGAGAGACTTTACTAACCTAAAATTGCTCTAGAATAGTCTATTTATTTTAAAATTGAATTTTCAGATTCTTCTTTCCACTTTTTCATTATGTTTGAACAGAATCATTACATTTGAAGTGTATACTACTAAGGTTATATTTAATATAACGTGTTACAGACATGAAGATACCTTTAGCAGGCTATGTAAGGAAAAGTTACAATTAAAAAGTTAATAGCTTCAAAGGTATTGCATAACGTTAAAAAGGTCTAAAATAAAAGGTGGCTCCCTGTCCCACACAGGTGACTTCTCTTAGGAGTTTGAAATCCTCCCCACCACCCAGCTACCCTCATTTATCTGGACCTCACAAAAATTTTTTGTTTGACACAAGCAAGGAAGCTATTATAGATCCTGCTCAGTGTCAGGGAGACAGTTTTCAGACTATAGTTTCCATGAGAAAACATCAAAAGGCACCTACTCAGTGCCTGGCGCAGAGGTCCTAAAGAAATTATGTTTTTTTCCTCTGTCCCCTATAAAATACTGGAAAATGTACTTCTATTTGAGGTTGGGCTTCCCTGGTGGCTCAGACGGTAAAGAATCTCCCCGCAATGCAGGAGACCTGGGTTCAACTCTGGGTAGGGAAGGGAATGGCAACCCACTCCAGTATTCTTGCCTGGAGAATTCCTTGGACAGAGGAGCCTGGTGGGCTACAGTCCATGGGGTGGCAAAGAGTCAGACAGGACTGAACGACTAACTTCTCTTTCTTTCTTATTTGATGTAAAGCATTTTAAAATGTGCTTAAACAAAAAGATCAAGACTCTAAAAGAGAAAAGTTTTTCCAAAAAACGAGAGGATGCTGCAGAGCTGACTGCTTTCTTTATTTCCCGGGACTAACTTTATTAAGGCATTAGCACACCGGGTCCCAGTGTTGGTTACCAAAAGGCAGGGTCCGGCTGCTTGCTGCTCAAAAGCCAGTAAATAAGCCAGGTTGGTGGAAAGGAAAGTTTGCTTTCTTTCGGATGCTGGCGTCTAGTGGGGAGGGCTTCCCTGGTGGCTCAGTTGGTCAAGAATCTACCTGGAGTGCAGAAGACCCGGGTTTAATCCCTGGATCAGGAAGATCCCCTGGAGAAGGAAATGGCAACCCACTCCAGTATTCTTGCCTGGAAAATCCCATGGACAGAGGAGCCTGGCGAGCTACAATCCATGAGGTCACAAAGAGCTGGACACGACCTAGTGACTAAACCACAGAGGGGAGGGCGACATCTGTCCAAAGGCCAATTCCCCCTTACTGGCAACCAGTAAGGCAAGAGCTGGTATAGACAGAAGGAGGGGGCTCCAAGAAGAAACGGATAGTTAGGTCTGACAGTCATCTTGAAATAGGTCATCAGTGGTCTGGCTAGCGTCATCTCGGTTGTTCTAGGTACAGTTGATCTTCAGTTCCAGGGTTATTTTGTTTCTGTTTCTTTGAGGCAGGTTCTCAGAATTGTGGCAGCTTATGTCATACGTACAGTCCGGTCATCAAGTTCATTTCTTCCACCTGGTAGGGCTTTCAGTTCCTATAAGACAGCCCACAGGATATGGCTCAGAATAATATCTATAGCCCTTGAGAAGGAACTAGAGGCCTTTGACTCTGCTTCATGGCTACATTATTATTATTTGGTCTCCTTTGACTGTTTGCCTTTGTTTTTGCATGTTCCCATTTCTCTGATTAAACTTACGCTTTGAGTTAAGTTTTCCGTAGACAAAAGGAAGCCAAAGGACTTGGCGGAAGTGCCACATGGTTGGCATTTTGAATGAAAGTAACAGGTATTTGGTGAATGTTGGAGAAGGCACTCTCTCTGGATAATGACTCAGATTAAGATATCCAGTTGTCAGTAATTTTAGCATTTGATTGGTTTTATGAAGTCTTCTGGGCTTTGCTGGTGGTGGCTCAGTGGTAAAGAATCCGCTGGCAATGCAGGAGTCACAGGAGAGTCACGTTTGATCCCTGGGTCAGGAAGATTCCTTTGTGAAGGAAACACAATCCGCTGCCGTATTCTTGCCTGGAGAATCCCATGGACAGAGGAACCTGGCGGGCCACAGTCCATGGGGTTGCAAGGCTTGGATATGACTGAAGTGACTTAGCATGCATGCATGAAATCTTTTATTGACTTGGGCATTCTCTTTAGGTTTTGTTTTTTCATTCTGCACCTGTTTATGGGCAGATTTTTATGACTGGTGTGGAATTCCTCATTTTACCCATTTAAATTACATTTCATGCTTGATATTTGATGAAGGAAATTAAGCCATTCTTTCTAGTGCCTTATGGGCAGATTATCCTGGGGTAAATACTGCTATGTGGGAAACCAGGGCCAATGGAAGTACTAGGAAAACAAGCTTTGAAAAGAGAAGTGAAGTGAAGTCGCTCAGTCGTGTCCAACTCTTTGTGACCCCATGGACTGTAGCCTACCAGGCTCCTCCATCCATGAGATTTTCCAGGTAAGAGTAGTGGAGTGGGTTGCCATTTCCTTCTCCAGGGGAAGTTCCCGACCTAGGGATCGAACCCAGGTCTCCCGCATTGTAGGCAGACGCTTTACCATCTGAGCTACCAGGGAAAAGAAAAGTAATTACCTAAAATTAGATCAAGCAAAGAACAAGCAAAAACTGTTCTGTGAGGTAAATCCTGTTACTAAAGTACCTACAGCAAGCAAAGAACAGGATAATACTGTGTTCGACACGCAGAAAAACTATTTTTAAGCCTTAGCAACAAGAAAATGTGTCGAATATCTAGTGTTATCAAGTCTCTCTTGTTTTTCTTTATTACTTTTCCAATCTGAAAAAAAACATAGAGAATTATAGAAACAGTTGATTCAGGGCATGGGGGAGAATGGCCTTACTTTTTCAAATGTTCATAAATAAAGAAGTTAGTCACTTTGTGATCAAGTGATGTTTCTGGGAGATGAGTGACGTTTTTCTAGATCTTACTGGAGAGATTGTTTTCAAAAGCAACCATTGGTTCTAGTTGCCCCACTTTCACTGTATTCCTAAGTACTTCTGTGAGAGGCTTTGAGCCACCAGGAGACGAACTTCCCCAAGAAAAGAACCATGAAACAAGGGACGTTGAACCAAAGAACTGGGCATCTGGGCCAAGTTGCGATTACAACCGTGAAGTTCTTCAAAATTCCTTCTCCAGGGCTATGAATTCAGCTCAGTAGGAGAACTCTGAGCCACACACTTTGTCTAACTATCTGACACCTGTTGGAAATCTACAGGATGCAGGAGAGAGGACATGCATTGCTTTTAATTTCTCTCTTACTCCCACACCCACCGCACATAATTTTTTTTTCACACATAATTTTTATAGTCTAGTCATCTGGCTTAAATCCAAGTAAGAGCTGATAAATCATTAAAATAATAATTTTCCAAACTATGTAGACATTTGAGAAAATGCCTATGACATCATTCACCCAAGAGAGGCAAGACACAAAACTGAATTTCACTGTGATTACAACAGTGTAATAGTTATGGATACATGTGAACATGGTCTCTAAGACAGCAGCACAAAATGAAAAACATCTGATGTCTGGGGAGATTTTTAAAAGATGTTTGAATCTTTTAATTAACTAATGTAATCTTGCTGCAGTTGGTGCAAAAAAAGAAAAGAAAGGCAGAGTGAGATTAAAAATGCTGAACAACTGGCTTCCCTAGTGGCTGAGTGGTGAAGAATCCACCTGTCAGTGCAGGAGACACGGGTTCGATCCCCGGTCTGGGAAGATTCCACATGCAAATGAGCCCATGCGCAGCTGCTGAGCCTGTGCTCTAGAGCCGGGGAGCTTCAGCTCCGGAGTCCACAAGCCGCAACTACTGAAGCTTGTAAATGCTAGAGCCTGTGCCTTCTACAAGAGAAGCCCCCGCAGTGAGAAGCCTGCTCACCCCTACTGGAGAGCAGCCGCTGCTCTTGACACCTAGAGATGAAGCCCACACAGCTGCAAAGACCCAGCACCACCTAAACGTTATTAAAAACAAAACAAATACAATTCTTCAAAAAATGCTGAATAGCTGGTATTATATACCACGGAGCCTGCTCCAACAGGCAGCTGCCATAATGACGGGGGAGTCAGATGGTGGTGGGTAAACACAGCCTCGAAAAGCCAGGTTGCACTGGGCATTCCCCACGGTCTGGGGGTTGGAAGCTGTTGCTGCCACAGCAGGAAGCTGCTGGCTAGATGCCCCCCACGGTGCCTTACCTGCAGCCAGAGCGGTGGGTGGGGTGAGTGGGAAGCACTTAGTGGACTCCAGCGTCACCTGGTAACCAACCAGCACTGCAGTCTTCCCACACTTTAACAACTGGTACAGCTGTGATAGCGCCTGCAAGCTGATAAAGTGTTCTGATTAAGAACCATCCTGAGAGAGGGTCTCCTGCGTTGCAGGCAGATTCTTTACTGACTCAATCAGCTGGGAAGCCCTGAGAGAATGAGAGGCTCTATAAAGCCCTTGCTGACTACAAGGCCTGGTACCTGGTACAGACTCCATATGCACCGACTGTTTAACAGCGCTGCCTTCCCAATTTTTGATTGTATTCTGATTAAGAAGCCAAAAAAAAAAAAAAAAAAAGCACACAGCCTGGAAGTTTCTCCAGGAGACCATGGAAGTAGGGTGTAACCATCACATTTTTTTCTTTTCAGGTACTGAAGTAAAGTGAAAGTCACTCGGTCCTGTCTGACGCTTTGTGACCGCATGGACTCTACTGTCCCTGGAATTCTTCAGGCCAGAATACTGGAGTGCGTAGCCTTTCCCTTCTCCACGGGATCTTCCCAACCCAGGGATCGAGCCCAGGTTTCCCACATTACAGGCGGATTCTTTACCAGCTAAGCCACCAGGGAAGCCCAAGAATACTGGAGTGGGTATCCTATCCCTTCTCCAGCGGATCTTCCTGACCCAGGAATTGAACTGGGGTCTCCTGCATTGCAGGCAGATTCTTTACCAACTGAGCTATTAGGGAAGCCTCTTTGGTCCTGAAAGAGGCTTATTATCACTTAGTTTCCCTGTCTCGTTTCCCCAGACCTGCCAGCCAGGTACTTCCTGGCAGCCCTCTGGTTTTTGGCATGGAGATGAGGACAGAGAAGAAGGAAGAGCAAGGCACTTGAACAAGGGAGATGGTTCCCAATCACCATTCCACGCTAGCATGATCCTTCCAAACGATATTCACGAAAACAGGTCTGCTTATAGAGACCAGGAGTTAGGGAACCCAAGCAAGGATGCCACGGACACCCCAGAAAAGCAGACAAGGGTGCTATAGCTGATCTTCTAAACTTCCTATTTTATACACGAGACAACTTAAGCTCCAAGAGAATAAGTACCTTCCTCAACTTGATAAGTTACCTTTTTTCGATAAGTGCATTTTTTGTGTGTCTAGTTCTTCGAGCAAACTCTGGGAGATGGTGAAGGACGGACGCCTGGCGTGCTGCAATCCAGGGGGTTGCAAAGAGTCAGACACGACTGAATGACTGAACAACAAACAACAAGTTCATCTTACTTTATAAAACAGATACCTGCTTCTGGGTACCAAGAATGTGTTTAAGAAACACAGTTAAAAAGCACAAAAAAGGATTAACAAGGCTGTCATACATAGTGCACAAAATGATTAGTATTGAAACAAGTTCTTCAGGGAAATAGGCAGCCTAGGGACCCTCTCCAGCTACAACAAGCCCAGTCCCTCCTGGTGGAGGAAGCCAACACCTGTTAGCCTTGAGCATCTGTCTCACTCATCCTGCGGAGAGAGATTTCCATTACAAACCCACCATGGCCCATCTTACCCTTCTTCCCAGGAAAAGGAGCCTAGTGAAGATGCCCACGGAGTCATAGCACTGTAAACTCAGCCTCACTCACATCTGTGTTTTCTCCCTACATGAAAGCGTGTGAAGTCGCTTGAGTCGTGCCTGACTCTTTCAACCCTGTGGACTACAGCCGCCAGGCTACCACCATGGCCCATCTTACCCTTCTTCCCAGGAAAAGGAGCCTAGTGAAGATGCCCACGGAGTCATAGCACTGTAAACTCAGCCTCACTCACATCTGTGTTTTCTCCCTACATGAAAGCGTGTGAAGTCGCTTGAGTCGTGCCTGACTCTTTCAACCCTGTGGACTACAGCCCGCCAGGCTCCCTGTCCATGGGATTCTCCAGGCAAGAATACTGGAGTGGGTTGCCGTGCCCTCCTCCAGGGATTGAACCCACATCTCTTGTGTCTCCTGCGTTGGCAGGTGGGTTCTTTACCACTAGCGCCACCTAGGAAGCCCAAGCACCGTCATTTGCAACAAAACGCTGTGCTGTTTCTAGTGGCTGACATTTAGTGTGTGTTTACCATGTGCCTGCCTTGCACTAAGCAGGTTACATGGATTACTTCATCCGGTTCGGTTAGAAAGATGTTTTTCCTATGTCCAGTTGCAGGTGGGGAAAGTGAGGCCATGGATGGATGGATGGAAGGATGGACAGATGGTGGGTAAACACGAGGTTCAAACCCATTCTTAACCATTAAAATTGCCTTTATAAATGATGGTAAGATAAATTCTAACTTCTCCAAATCTAGGAACCAATAAATGATAAAGTAAAATAATGATACTTGACACCTAACAGTCTTATGAGATGGGTGCTATCACTGGCCCTGGTTTATAGAAATGCCTAAAGTATTTCTGGCTCTTTTGATGAAACCACATTCAGAAGAAGGAGAAACACATAGACACAAGTGCAAGATGAAAGCAAACACAAATGCATTTAGACTTAGATGACGACATATACTCATAGGCAGAGGCTGTCTTTGTCAGCTCGGGTTGCCATAAGGAAGTGTCTTAGACTGGGAGGCTCAAACAGCAGCCATTTATGTGACACGATTCTGGAGGCTGAAAAGTCCGAGGTCAAGGTGGCGGCAGATATGGTCCTTTGTGACGTCTCTTTCCTGTCTACAGACAACTGGATTTTCCCTGTGTGCTCACAAGGCCTTTCTTCATTACCTGCGTGTGGAGAGAGAGACAACTCCAGCGTCTCTTCCTTTTCTTACAAGGGCGATAATCTCCTCATAAGGGTTCCACTTTTCCCAGTAATCAGACAGTCAGGGGGTGCTAGGGGGACGGGGGAAATTCTCATTACAAACAGGTGTTTATTTTGCATGCAAAAAAGTAACTTCCTTGGAACCCTTACTAAGCCACAATACCATGAGTGAGCTATTATTAATCCCATTATAGATGAAGGGCTACCCAGGTGGCGCTAGTGGTAAAAAAATCCCCCCATCAATGCAGGAGACGCAAGAGACGTGGGTTCGATCCCTGGGTTGGGAAGATCCCCTGGAGTAGGAAGTGGCAACCCACTCCAGTATTTGTGCCTGGAGAATCCCATGGACAGAGAAGCCTAGTAGGTTACAGCCCATGGCGTCGCAGAGTTGGACTCGACTGAGCAACTTCACCACCACCACCAAGGAACTTACTCAACTGTTGTAAACACTTGCCAAGTTCAGATGACTCCCTGCTATGGAATAGGCATACTTTGATTCCCTCTGTCTCTCCTAAACTTTTTCTTATGGAAAAATTCAAATGACACATAAATTGGGAGAAAGTAGAAGAAACCTCCAGGTACCCATCACCCAGGGACAACAGTTAACCACTGATAATATTGCTTGTTTCATCTATGATTCTTTCTAACATTTGTAGGAACTTGAGGAAATTTCTGCACAACGGTTAAGTAGTGACCAGACAGATGGGTGTTTATTATGCCTTTTGTTTTCTATCTCAAACAGTTGGCTCAACAAAAATATATAAATATGTAATATTTATATAATTCTCCAGCCCCTTGTCATGAGATGAATCTTTCAAATGTCTAAGCGCTGAGAATTCCCTGGCAATCTAGTGGTTAGGACGCCTTGCTTCCATTGCGGAGGGTGTGGTTCCATCCCTGGTCGGGGAATGATGCTTTGTAGCACTGCCAAAAAAAGAAAGTCTGCTTGCTTGTTTGATCTTAGCGGCAGACACAGAAATGCTGCTTGTGACCCACAGCCAAGTTCTGTAGGGAGGGCAAGGTGCCAACTTCAAAGAGAGGCAGAACTCAGTTCCCCCTGGTGACCTCTCTCATGACCATGCCATCACATGGCAGTAATCATGGGCCATGTGACAGCCAGTCGTAATTCTCAATGAGTCTTTCAAGCACTTTGGGTGGACCCTTCCTATTTATTCTTTAACAGAACCACCAAATGGTAAGAAAGTAATTTTTAAGCCTAACTTGGCATAGGAATTTGGTGAGTATTATCCAATCTCTTTTCTTACTGGAATATGTTAACTTCTGAAAAAGATGTAGTACTGTGACTTAATACCAGCATGCAACAGTTTGTTGTTCATCTTATTTGTTCTTCACAAGAAGGAAAAAAAATCATTAGCTGTATTTAATTTATAAAGGAGCCTATAAAGGAGCATTTGACCCAAGGTCTTCTAGAACATAAGTTTCACTCAGCAAGTGGCAGAGACACAGCTGGAAATAAAGGCTCATCTCTCTCTGTATCATTCAGCTTTGCTATAGTAACAAATGGCTCCTATAGAGGAAGAAAAGCTCAGATTTTTCTACCCTCTTAAGTTCTGTCTCTGTGGCATGTGAATTAAACTATCAAAAGATAGATTCGTAGGAGGGAAAAAATAGTTCACTTACATATATAATGTACGTGCACATGGGAGAACATAGTGATGAGTGACACAAAGGGCTGGTCAGAATTCGGGGCTTATGTACCATCTGAATAGGTGAGAGAGGGGAAGCAACCTACTTATGGGAAAACTGATGACTTTTTAAAGATAAAGGGTTTTCAGGAGAACACATAGGGGATAAAATATTTGTGATAATGTTCCTCTATACAGGTATGAGTGATCTTTCCGTCTCCTTCAGGGCCATAGAACTCCCTTGGTAAAGGGATCTGGGAAACTTTTGTTTTGGTTTTATTCACTATTTTTTATTGGAGTATCGTTGCTTTGCAATGGTGTATTGGTTTCTGCTGTACAGCAAAGGGAATCAGCTCTGTGTACACATACGCTTTTTCAGACTTCCTCCCCATTTGGGTCAGCACAGAGCGTGAGGAGAGTTCCCTGTGCTCTTCAGGAGGTTCTCAGTAGTTACTGTTTGTTAGTTTTGACATTGAAGTATAATTGACCTCTAACACTATGTTAGTTCCAAGGGCACCACACAGTGATCGGAAATTTCTATAATTACAAAACGGTCCCCATCGTAAGTCTAGTTACCACCATGAGGAGTCCTTCACAATAAGTCCTTTAAAACAATAGCTAAAGATTTTATACGGGGACAGATACATACATTATAACAACATTATTGACTATATTTCCGACACTATACGTTTCGCCCCTGTGACTCATTTATTGTATTTGGGGAAGGTTTCATTCAGGTTCTTGCTTCTAGGAGTAGATCTGCCCTAAAGAGGAAATAAAGCAGCCTTATTTCCCAGAAGTTGCTGCCTTTAGTTAGAGAAGAGGCTTTTTTCTTTCTCCCTCATCTGATGACTTTCAAATCTCTTCAGCTTAAAATAACCTTTATACCAACCCAGGGGTTCTGAGTTGGTTTCTACAGATCCAAATCTTGGTAGCTTATAACAACCAAGATGCACTGGGTTAGCCAAAAAGTTCGTCCAGGTGTTTCCATAAGATGTAACGGAAAGACCCGAATGAACTTCTTGGCCAACCCAGTACCTCTCAGTCACGTTACCTGACAGCTCTCCTCCCCAGGAGGAAAATGGGAACGTGTCGTTCCGTTATGGCAGAAGGAAAAGAGAAGCGGCTGAAGCTCGCAATGCCTCTGAGAGCTTCATTTGGATGTGACATCGTCACTACAACTCACGCTCCATTGGCTAATGCAAGCCATCCAGCCAAGACGGCCGGCAGGGAGACAGGAAGAGCAGCCCCTCCTAAGGGAGGCCACCGCCAGGCGCAGGGCCCCCGCAGAGGGACTCTTCCTGGTAAGGGGGGTGAGTCAGGGGGAGCAATACTATTCAAGCGCTTTATCAGAGTCTCCAGTGATACACCTTTTCCACCCCATTCTGCTTCGAAAAGTTTCAAAGAGCAAGTAAGACTTGAGTTGGCTTTTCAAGGATAGTTCTAGGCAGGGATGTAGTAGACATCAGGTCTGGTATATCTGGAAACAATAAATGTATGAAAAAATGCCTAACCCCAACGTCACTGTCTCTCAGGAAAGAAGATACTTTTTGCCTGTCAGATTGCAAAAAATTTTTAAGTTAATTCGGAAAAGTGCTATTCACTCCTAAACTGCTGGTGAGGGTATACACACTTTAACTTGTGTGAGCAGCAATATCGCAGTATCTACTGAAACTAAACATGCAAATACTTTTTGACCCATTCATTCTACTCCTAAGAATTTCTCCTACAAATATATTTGTTCGTGTGCACAAACATGAGTATTCGAAGGATGCCCGATGAACTGGAGAGCCAAATGGATGTCCATCAAGGTGAAAACTGTAAAATAAGTTATAGCTCTGGAATACTATATATATATATATATATATATATATATATATGTATGCATAAATGTGTGTGTTAGTTGCTTAGTCATGTCTGACTCTGTGACCCCATGGACTGTAGCCCTTCAGACTCCTCAGTCCATGGGATTTCCTAGGCAAGAAAACTAGAATGGGTTGTCATTTCCTTCTCCAGGGGATCTTCCTGACTCAAGGATTGAACCCGGGTCTCCTGCTTGGCAGGCAGATTCTTTTCCACTGAGCCACCTGGGAAGCCCATGTCTACATGGATATGCACACACATATATATACATATACGCATTTAGAGATCACCCAGACCTATTTTAAGCACCAAAGGCAAGTTACAACATATATGATCATAATGTGTAATACCATGAAAGCTACATCTAAGTGTAAATAAAGTATTAGCAGGATGCACATGACTCTGTCACAGTTGTTTTAACTGTAGCAAAATTAGTTGAGGTTAATGATGACAGTAGCAGTATTTAAGCACTTCTGGGTTGTTTGAATCTTTTACAAATGGAATATATTCCTATATTGTTTAGCATAATTAAACAAATTAAACTGCCTAAAATTACAATAAAATAGTACCATTTTTTAATAATATTCATAAAGTTCAGAAAAATATTAAAAAGATAATAAAAATCACCCCTAGAATCATTTGAAAATGACTCTAAAAGCAAACTCATTTGAAAGTTTCATCACATACAGAATTCTCGTTTGGAGAGGCCTCGTTCTGAAAATCAGACGCCCATAAGATAATAGTTCATAGACCTACCTCCAGATAGCTTTAATCAGTTGACTGACTTTTGTTAATAGCTAACAAAGCCCCATCTCAAAACATTTCTAGTAACCACAGCTGACTGCAAAAGTATTGAGGGAACACTGTGATAGAAAACTGAGTTAAGAGGTGCCTAATGCAGGAGAAATTTCTCGACTGGTGTTTAAAAGAGAGTTTGACTAAAACTGACGACTATACGGCCTGATTCGGCCAATGATATGCAGCATTCCAGCCAAGTTTATTACCTGCCAAATCAAATCGATAATCTTGGTCAGATAAAGCATGGTCCAATGGTTTCAATTTTCTTCTGTCATCAGAAGGACTGAATAGGAGCTGGGGTAACTAATGGAAATTTCTTTCATTCTTTGTCGAGCTGAGTTAGAGGTTTCCTGAAGCCAGATTTTCTACCAACTGTATAAATTGTTAAAAGCCTCACCCCCAGAAGGCTATTCACTGACACTTTTCTTCCCTGATGTGTTTTCCTTAGCCCTATCCTGGGTTGCTCTTTGTTACCACTGTTACATTATTCATGTTAAAAGTCCCATTCATTTTGTATGTGTCCTGGAGCTAGGATGTTTCTCCAAGTCACTTTTGTTTGGACAGCTATCCCATTACCGTATTTATGCCTTATAATGTCAAGAAGTCGTCCCTAATGGCCCCAGGTAACAAATCCAATATTATCAGCTTTTGAGGTGCTAAGTATTCCTGTGATCATTAGAAAACACCCAGCCCAGTCTACATGATGAAGAAGAAACCCAGGGAGACTGAGTAACTTGCTCAACTCACAGTAGCCAGTGTCTGATGAATCTCCAACTTCAAAGTCATTTTGGCCCAGCACTTCCTGGATCCCGGTTCACAGCAGCACGATGTCTGCTATATACTGACAAAGGATGGAGGCTGGCCCTGAATCCCGGTGCCTACAGGCAGTTTTAAGTCTATTTGCACCACTTACTAAAGACAGCTTCTGTTAAGATATAATTTATGCACCATGCATGATAAACTTATGCACCAGCTTCAGTTGTGTCTGACTCTTTGTGATCCTATGAACCATAGCCCGCCAGGCTCCGCTGTCCATGGGATTCTCCAGGCAAGAATACTGGCGTGGGTTGCCCTTCCCTGCTCCAGGGGAACCTTCCCATCCCAGGGATCACACCCGTCTCTTATGTCTAGCCTGCACTGGCAGGCAGGTTCTTTACCCCTAGTGCTACCCGGGAAGCCTGGGTCTCCTGCATTGCAGGTGAAGTCTTTACAGGCTGAGGCACCAGGAAGGCCTTGTACACCATAAAGCTCATTAATTTCTAGTGTAGGGATCCAGTGATTTTTAAAACTCTTACAGAGCTGTATAGATGTCACCATAATCCAATCTGAAGACAATCTCCATCCAAAAAAAAAAAAAGCCCTCTGGCTTATTTATAATCAATCCCTGCTTTCCCCACCCCAACCCCCTCCTGCCTGCCAATATCAGCTCCATGTAACCACAGATTTGCTTTTCCTGGACATCTCATGTAAATAGCTTCTTAAAAATATGCGGTCATCACTTTTGTCTTTCTAATTGCACAATGTTCAGATCATCATTTTGACACGGTAGTGTATTCTGCTGACTGCTCTCTCTCTGCCATATGGTCATATCTTGCCACCTTGAGACTTAAGCTCCCTGTGGGTGGGTAGGTACAATTTCATACCCCTGCAGTGTACTCTCTCAGTGGCCTGCCTCCTTCTCCTTGTCCAAACCACCTCACTGCCTGCTGGCCCAACTTCAAACTGCCAGAAAGTTCCTTTTTATCCTTTTTAGGGGGAGGGCTATCTCCGGCTATGTTCATGGCAGGAGCAGGGAATTAATTTCCCCGGAAGCAGCCACAACCAATGGTTGTGTTATGCAACCAATGTATAAATACCCCACCTCTCTCACCTCTCAGGAGCCCTCGGAGGTGTGGGCACCACACTGAGCCTCAAAGGGTTTCCCAAGAGAGACCAAGCTCTCCTTGTCCACAGTCACCGCCGGCTGGACTGCTGACCCCACACTGGCTGCTCTGCTTCCAAGTCTCACTCTCCTACTCCTCTCGCGGTGCTTTCTTTTCCTCCAAAACAAATTTCTTGCACCAGGTTCTTTGTCTCCGTGTCTGATTCTGAGGGAACCCAAATTCAGACACTCCTTGCCATGTGCTCAATACACATTGAGCCCAGCGTGGATGGCTGTTTCACTCTCAGCTTCTTAATTTGCTACTTTCGTCAATTCATCGGTGCTACATAATAGGCAGCTTCTACGGTGCTAGTGCCTTACCAGGCCTTCCTGGCAGCTCAGACAGTAAAGAATCTGCCTGCACTACAGGAGACCTGGGTTCCATCCCTGGGTCAGGAAGATCCCCTGGAGAGGGGCATGGCAACCCACTCCAGTATTCTTGCCCGGAGAATCCCAGGGACAGAGGGGCCTGGCGGGTACAGTTCATGGGGTTGCAAAGAGTTGGACACGACTGAGCAACTAACACTTTCACTTTCACGTGCTAGCACAGGACCTGCCAATGCAGGAGATGCAAGAGACACGAGTTCAGTCCCTGGGTCGGGAAGATCCCCTGGAGAAGTGTATGGCAACCCACTCCAGTATTCTTGCCTAGAGAATCCCATGGCCAGAGGAGCCTGGTGGGCTACAGTCCATGGGGTCACAAAGAGCCAGACATGACTGAGCTCACACAGCCAAGCACAATAAAAAAGACAGATAGTAACAAATGTTGGCAAGGATATGGAGAAATTGGAGCCGAGATATACTTGTGGGAATATAAAACGATGCAGCCACAGAGGAAAACAGTCTGACAATTCCTGAAATTTTTTAATATAGAATTACCATCAGTTAAGTTCAGTTCAGTCGCTCAGTCGTGTTTGACAAGAGCCAGACATGACTGAGCTCACACAGCCAAGCACAATAAAAAAGACAGATAGTAACAAATGTTGGCAAGGATATGGAGAAATTGGAGCCGAGATATACTTGTGGGAATATAAAACGATGCAGCCACAGAGGAAAACAGTCTGACAATTCCTGAAATTTTTTAATATAGAATTACCATCAGTTAAGTTCAGTTCAGTCGCTCAGTCGTGTTTGACTCCTTGCAACCCCATGGACTGCAGCACGCTAGGCCTCCCTGTCCATCACCAACTCTTAGAGTTTACTCACACTCATGTCCATTGAGTTGATGATGCCATCCAACCATCTCTTCCTCTGTCATCCCCTTCTCCTTCTGCCTTCATTCTTTCCCAGCATCAGGGTCTTTGCAAATGAGTCAGTTCTTTGAATCAGGTGGCCAAAGTATTGGAGTTTCAGCTTGAGCATCAGTCCTTCCAATGAGTCTTCAGGATTGATGTCCTTTAGGATGGACTGGTTGGATCTCCTTGCAGTCCAGGGGACTCTCAAGAGTCTTCTCCAATACTACAGTTCATAAGCATCAATCCTTAGCATTCAGATTTCTTTATAGTCCAACTCTCACATTCGTACATGACTACTGGAAAAACCATAGCTTTGACTAGATGGACCTTTGTCCAACAATTTCAATCCTAGGTATATACCCCAGGGAGATGAAAACATATATCCACATAAAACTACATGCATATTCATAGCAGCATAATTCATAATCGTACAAAAGTGGAAACAACCCAAATATCATAATAAATGGATAGATGACGTGCATTATAAAGGAGACCAGTCCTGCGTGTTCATTGGAAGGACTGATGTTGAAGCTGAAACTTCAATACTTTGGCCACTTGATGTGAAGACCTGACTCATTTGGAAAGACCATGATGCTGGGAAAGATTGAAGTCAGGAGGAGAAGGGGATGACAGAGGATGAGATGGTTGGATGGCATCACTGACTCGATGGACATGAGTCTGAGTAAACTCTGAGAGATGGTGATGGACAGGGAGGCCTGGCGTGCTGCAGTCTATGGGGTTGCAGAAAGTCAGACATGACTGAGTGACTGAACTGAACTGAAGTGCATTATATCCATACAATGGAATGTCACTCAGCTATTTAAAAAAATGAAGTACTGATTCATGCTATGACATGAATGACCCCAGAAAATAGTATGCTAAGTGGAAGAAGCTAGTCACAAAAACACCATATTTTATATGTTTCCATTTATATGAAATATCTAAACAGGCAAATCTATAGAGACAGAGAGGAGATTAATGGTGGCCTAGGGCATTGGAGAAGGAAATGACAACCCACTCCAGTGTTGTTGCCTGGAGAATCCCAGGGATGGTGGAGCCTGGTGGGCTGCCATCTCTGGGGTCACACAGGGTTGGACACAACTGAAGCGACTTAGCAGCACAGCAGCAGGGTTGAGAGAGTGAAGAGAGAGGGTTTGTGAAAAGGTGACTGAAGTGTATGGTGTTCTTTGTGAGGTGACAAGAATGTTCTAAAATCAGTGTGCTGACAGTTGCACAACTGTCTGAATATAGTAAATTCACATTGAATTGTAAGGTGAGGTAAGGTAAGGTAAAGTCGCTCAGTCATGTCCAACTCTTTGCGACCCTGTGGACTGTAACCTACTAGGCTCCTCCGTCCATGGGATTCTCCAGGCAAGAATACTGGAGTGGATTGCCATTTCCTTCTCCAGGGGATCTTCCCAACCCAGGGATCGAACCTGGGTCTCCCTCATTGGAGGCGGACCTCTGAGCCCCCAGGGAAGCCCTTTTGTACACTTTATTAAAAAAAAAATCTATTTGGCTGCATCTCTCCTTTCCTTTCTTTCCTCCTGTGAGTTGGATAGTAATAATAATAATAAAACATTAATAGCATAGGGAGGAAAAATTTTTTCTCCTGCCCTTCCTAGCACTCAGCTGGGACCTCCCTGCAACAAAAGACACCTTAAGATGGGAAACACAAACAGCAGTTTATTGACCAGTATCCCTCATGGATATATGGGAGACACTCGGTGAAAAACAATTAGCTCTCGGAGGTGGCTTAAAACTTAAATATCGTCCTCAACTAAAGACAAAAGAGAGAAGTGAGTGGAGGCGGCCAGTCACGAGGAAGTGACCAGGAAGGGGACGGTAAATATGAGTCAGTGTTTTATATTGATTTAAGGTGGTTTCAAGTTATCTCCGGGGATTAACCTTTGTCCTTCCTCTTCGAGAAGGGAGGAGAGACAGCTTTACAAATTGTGTGCTGCTTTTAGGCAAATAGGGGAGGACAGAGAGCATTTCTTTTAGCTTTTTTTTCCTCAGTTGCCTTCAGCTCAGCATAATTCTTACGCCAAAGAGGCATATTTTGGAGTGACACGTTGTGCCACTCTTCAGAAGTTAACAGTCATTAAATATAAACGAAACCCTGTGGTCTGATCAGCACATGACATACGAGAGGCCCTTCAGAGCAGACACTCACTCTATGTCATATTCTCACACCCTAGGTGGGGTCAGGGCTTCAGAAGAAATAAAAGCATGTGGATGTCTTGACATAGACATCGGAGGATTTTGCCAGACAGGACTGGGGTGTGGTCTAATACACGTCATTGAGGACTGTAAACTTGGTATGCTTAGAGTCAAATCCTTACCATTTTCTACTTATTAAAGGTCAAGGGAAAATAAAAACAAAACCTCTAACTTGGCTAGTGATTCTACGTTTGTAATGCAGACATTAGATTTCTCTATTTTGTTCTAATTATTTTTAAATTTCTAAAACTATTAAAAACTTTTTCCAAAACACAGCAAAATTGAATTTTATGGTGAATACCTCTGAACCTACCACCTAGATTCTACTATTAACATTTTACTGAATTTTATCAATATCTATCCCTTTATCCTTCCCTCTGCTCATCCATAACCCATCATACACGCGTGCGTGCATTCTAAGTTGCTTCAGTTATGTCGACTCTTTGCAACTCTATAGACTGTGGCTGGCCAGGCTCCTCTGTCCATGGGATTCTGCAGACAAGAATGCTGGAGTGGGTGGCCACGCCCTCCTCCAGGAGATCTTCCCCACCCAGGGATCGAACCCAGGTCTCTTATGTCTCCTGTGTTGGCAGGCAGGTTCTTTATCAGCGCCACCTGGGAAACCCCATTTATATGTGTGTGTGTGTACAGGACAAAGTAAATTGTAAACATCAATACACTACCCCTTAAGGATTTAGCTAAGCGGAGTTCAATATCTGTTTAATTTTTTTCTTTTAGTGTGAAATTTACTTTCAATGAAGTGAAATCTTAAGTGTGCATTCACTGTTTTAAAAATGCACACTTACCTCTGAGAGCCTAGACTCGAGCACCAGTGGGACAAAGTTTAAGGTGCTATTTGCCTGCTTTGCTTTTATTTAGGCTCGGTGGAAGGCTCAGGACTCACTCTCTGGATACTGCGTATACAGAGCTGGATCCTCATTTTATTTAAAACATTTATATTTTGCGCATTACGGACTATTTGCATTAATTTCAGTTTCCTAAAATTGTATTGAAAGGCTACTTATCTTAATTATGGAGCTTTTTTTCTTTGTACCCTAGTGCCCCTTAAATTTTGCAGTCTGAGCAAATGCCTCACTCACCTACCCTGCTAAGTGGAAGTCCAAGGGGAGGAGTATCTGGAGCAGAAAAAGTCTGAAACAGGAGCTGAATCCACTTGCTCTTCAACAAAGAAGCTGGGTGGTGCAGTCAATGAGAATCACGTTCCGCTTCACTTCCCTGGGGGACTGACTTATTAACCCTGAGTGATAAAAGGCAGGCACTATCTGGCGGAATATTCACAGTCCACGTGCCCACCCACGGGCCACGTGAAGGGGCCACCTCAGGACTAGCATTTTCAGGAGCTCTGGAACGGAGGTGGGAGGCCACATTAGGTGGCACTGGGCTTCTGGTGGGTCTCAAGAATTGGAAAAGTTGTTGGGGAAAGATTCTATTCTGTATGAGTAAGCAGACCACAAGAGCTAGAAACTGGGAGCTGGTGGTGGACCTCACCTGGGCGGAGAGCCTTGCCCGGGCAGTCGGCTGGGCGTGAAATTGACTAGGAGCTGGCCACATGCTGGTCAATGTCCCTCCCTGCGGGTGGAGGGCAGTTCCCTCCCTTGGGGCAATCCCTTCCGCATCTGGCAGCCCACCTGCCCGGAGCTGGAGGTGAGCTCTGTGGCCCTGAGGGGCTGGGCGCTGCCTGCCTGGGCTTGCTTTGTCTCTGCGACAGGCATTGATTCTTAGCAAACGGCTTTGTTTGCCTGTGGAGCCTGTATCTTTGTTCCAGGACTGGGGAACCCTGATTCCTTGTGATTTCAAAACCTGGGGTCACTGCCGGGCAGTTTCTGTATGATCTTACTCTAGGAAGTAGGAAATAAAAATGGCGCCTGTTACTGCTGCACACACCTTCAGCGGTAAGGTGGGAAAAAAGAAAGTGTTCTAATGGAAAACTGTGCGTTATCCAAAACAGGCAGTCTCTGCCTTAATGGATTCTGATCTTTTTTCTTTCTGACTCTAAGCTGTTTTACAGCTGTAGGAGCTACAGATAGCTGGTAATTATGTACATTCCATCCTGTTTGGGAGAGGTCCACCTTACCTCCCTGCTCCCCAACTGCTGGAAAAAAAAATAGCTTTGTTTCCTTTATGATTCAACATTTCTTTTATTCCTTTACATGTGTGCTTTTTAACTTCTTCATTGAAACAGTTATAAGATCTGCCTGATTCCCTCACTGTGCGTGAGTTTTGTGTGTTCAGTCACAGCCTTAATGGATTCTGATCTTTTTTCTTTCTGACTCTAAGCTGTTTTACAGCTGTAGGAGCTACAGATAGCTGGTAATTATGTACATTCCATCCTGTTTGGGAGAGGTCCACCTTACCTCCCTGCTCCCCAACTGCTGGAAAAAAAAATAGCTTTGTTTCCTTTATGATTCAACATTTCTTTTATTCCTTTACATGTGTGCTTTTTAACTTCTTCATTGAAACAGTTATAAGATCTGCCTGATTCCCTCACTGTGCGTGAGTTTGTGTGTGTTCAGTCACTTCGGTCGTGTCTGACTCTTTGCAACCCCATGGACTGTAGCCCACCAGGCTCCTCTGTCCATGGAATCCTCCAGGCAAGAATACTGGGGTGGGCAGCCATTCCCTCCTCCAGGGGATCTTCCCAACCCAAGGACTGAACCCACATCTCCTGCATTGCAGGCGGGTTCTTTACCACTGAGCCACCAGGGACGCCCACGTTCACTGTGTGAGAAGCAAAATAGTCTCTTGGACACGTGTCATTTTTCTTGTGTTTGAATAAGAGTCACGAGTTTATCCTTTTCTGAAATTTATCTTTTAATAGCCCACTTTCTCAGCCTCCCTAGGATCATAAAGTAACACTCAGAGTTGGCCTGTGCATCTCTTCCAAGGGGAAAGTATGTGTTTTTGGGGGGCGCTGGAAGGGTTGGGGGCTCACGTTGACCGAATATGTTCTCTGTGCCTGCTACTTCCCAAACAAAATTGCATTGAATCTGTACAACCCCAAGGAACAGCAACTGCTACTCCATTTTATGGAGGAGACAACACGTGTTCAGAGGTAGCTCCAGAGATAAATATTATTCAGAGATGAGTATTATTGGAGGTAACTACGATTCGGAGATAATGTTCAAAAATAAGTAACTTGACCCACGTGGCCTGCTCAGTTGCTGTCATGTCTGACTCTTTTCGACCCTATGGACTGTAACCCACCAGACTCCTCTGTCCGTTGGATTCTCCCCCAGGCAAGAATACTGGAGTGGATTGCCATGCCCTCCTCCAGGGACTCTTCCCCACCAGGGGACGGGACCTGCATTTGCCTGCGTCTCCTGCACTGCAGGCAGATTCTTTAACCACTGAGCCATTTGGGAAGCCAGCTTGACTATATCACTTAAGAGTTGCAGTTAAGATTTGAAGTCACATGCACTTGAGCCCCACATCACGCCACATGGTTGCAATACAGTGTGAGAAGGTGGCCCTGCCTTACGAAGAGTTTTTAGGTTTGGGGGAAGGAATATTTCTCTGCATGTCCTGGGTCATAGGCATACACAGGATGCAGGGCAGGCTGAGAAACTGTGGTTAATTTATTCATCAGAGGCCTTACCGGCGTCAGAAGGAGAAATAGGTGGGGCTCGCCAGCTATTGCATTCCCCCCTCCTCTGATCCTGCTCCCCCAGAAAAAACAGGGGAGAAGGCAGTCTGTGAAATTTGCTGTTTGTGAAACCCCTGAATTGCTGGTGAGACAATGGCAGAAAGAGGAGGACAAACCGGTCTTGCCTTCAAACTGACCTCCCCATTCAAAACTGTTGTGCAAAATAGGCATTGAATACCCGACACTCAGTTCATTGGGATAATTTAACAAATATCAGGTGGATATTTTAACAAATAACAAATATCAGTCTGATCAGGGTGATCAGACTCTCTGAGAAAACACAATAGGAAAGGGGTTTTTTGGCTCAGAAAAAAAGGACTACATTATGTACACCAGGAAGCCTTGAGATAATATTCTAGGTGAGTTGGCCAAAGACCCAGAAGGCTCTTCCACAGTCATTGCTATGACTCACATTACTTGGTATTTTGTATACATTTGTGTGTATTTATAATGTGGTCAGGCTAGTCTTTATCTTAACTTCCACTTTATACTGATTGCATACCTTCATATAGGACATAGAAATTATAGGTAGCTCCAGCTATAAGACACAGTTTAAAAATAACATCAGTACCAACTGTTCAGTTAAGCATTTTAAAAAATGGTATGGAAATTTTAAGAGTCGACAAAGAAATAGGAGAGCAGGTCTGTATTTTCATATTCTGATCAGTTCATATTCTGGCATACATTATTACTATTCTAAAAGGAATATGAACTTAAAGGACACTTCTGCTCCTGCAATGGTGGGAAATAGTAAACCAGGCAGGTGTGTAAGCAGGCTTGCATAGGAGCTCTAGTGCCCTCTGCCGGTCATATTGGAGTATTGCAAGTGAGGCTGACCTCTATTGGGCCAGGGACTCCATAGGCATTCTGGTGATGCCTATAATCCTTTCCTAGGATAATGTTTTCAACGCATAAAATAAACTAAGGAGAATAACAAAGGAAAAGTTATGTTGAGTAAAAGAACTATACTTCAACTAAAATTAAGTTAAAAAATGATTAGAATGAAATATTGTTCAGTTGCTCAGTCGTGTCTGACTCTTTGCAACCCCATGGACGGCAGCACACCAGGCTTCCCAGTCCTTCACCATCTCCTGGATGTTGTTGTTCAGTCACCTGCCCATAAGCGGGGGATTAATACAAGCAGAGGATGTGGTGCAACATGCCATCCCAGCGCCATTCCACTGCTGTCTCACAGCACCGTGAACCACTGAAGGGCCTGACCTGGGTGGGGTGTGGGCAGGCTTGCCTTTTGGGGATGAAGTTCTCTAGGATGGAGCACTCGAAGGCAGGGAGACCAGGCAGGTACCTACTGCATTGGTTCCAGGAACATTCCAGGAGAGTGAAAAGCAAGCACCTGTAGAAAAAGATGACCGAGGTGTTATCCTAGATTCTCTTCGTGACGCAGCCCCAAGAGGGACACGGGAAACCACTGTCCTGCAGAAATCAGTCGAGCAGCTGCCACAACACCTGAGCCACATTTGCCAGAACAGAAGTGTAATTGCAGAATTCCCCAGGAATTCCTGCAGAGGTTTGCTGCCTCCGTCACCCTGAACGGCCTGGTCTGTGGGTCAGGGGCGTCCACTTGGTTATTGGACACCTCCTGCCCTGGGCTGCCATCCTCACCTCTGCCTGCAGCCCCGGGTAGGGCCACTAGCTCAGACAAGCCTCCCTCTGCTTGGCCCTAACGGGTTTCACCTGTAACGAGTGAGGCTTGTGGCCGTGGAGCCTGTGAAGGTCCCCTTTCTTGGGAAAAGAGTCTTGGCAGATGTGACTAAAGGGGCTTCTCTGGTGGTTCAGTGGGTAAGGAATCTGCCTGCAGTGCAGGAGACCTGAGTTTGATCCCAGGGTGGGGAAGATCCCCCAGGGGAGGGGATGGTAACTCACTCCAGTACTCTGGCCTGAAGAGTCCCATGGACAGAGGAGCCTGGGGGCCACAGTAGTCCATGGGGATGAGAATGAGTGACTAAACCACCCAATAAGACTAAGGATCTTGAGACGAGGAGACTCATCCTGGGTGACCAGGATGGTCCTAAATGCCCTCATGGCGTCCTTATAAGAAAGAGACCGAGGGAGGTTTGACACACCGAGGAGACAGCAATGTGAAGATGGAGCCAGAGGTTGGAGAGAGGAGCCCCGCGGCCACCAGAAGCTGGGGACAAGGAGTGGGCTTCTCCCTGGAGCCTCCAGAGGGAGCAAGTCTCCAAGATAACCTTGCTTTGGGCCCTGCAAAACTGATGTTGGACTTCTGACCTCCAGAGGTAGGAGAAAAAAGGTGTCTGTGGTTTCAAGGCACCCCGTTTGTGGTGTTTTTGCTATAGCAACTTCGGAAATGAATGAACCAACCCCTGGGGGCGCCTCTGGAGCTTGGCCCTCATTAGACAGCCTAGAAGAGCACAGATTACTGCCCTCACGGGAGCCCTTGATCGGTAGTGCTGGTTTAGTTGCTAAATCGTGTCCAACTTTTGCAACCCCACGGACTGTAGCCCCGCCAGGCTCCTCTGTCCGTGAGATTCTCCAGGCAAAAATACTGGAGTGGGTTGCCATGTCCTCCTCCAGGGGATCTTCCTGACCCAGGGACCGAACCTGAGTCTCCAGTATTGCAGGCAGACTCTTTACCAACTGAGCCAGCAGGGAAGCCCAGGGTGGGGGACAGATAATGAGCCAGGCAAGGGCAGCTGCTCTTCCTCTCCTTCCTGGGAGGGTGGGCAGCTCTGAGATTGGCCCACACCCTCTGCAGAGGATTCTGGTGGGCACCTCGCAAGCACATTTTATATGGTTTTCCCTTTTCTTGTTTCCCTTCCCCCATCCGACAGAGCGTACCTGCACACACGCATCCTTCACTCCTGCCTCCTGGGGCCGTGTGCCAACAGCCGAATTAACTGCTGCTCGAAGCTTGTCTCAGCTCTGGCACTGGGGTCTCTCTGCCCCAGGCAAGACTCACCTCCAAGACTCGGATTCGAAATGACATCCAAGACATCTTCAGTTCAGTTCAGTTCAGTCGCTCAGCCGTGTCGGACTCTTTGCAACCCCATGAATCGCAGCACGCCAGGCCTCCCTGTCCATCACCATCTCCCGGAGTTCACTCAGACTCACGTTCATCGAAAAGCCTGATGGGATTGTAAAAAGTAAGATTAAAGGGCCAGCCCATCAGGAACAGTCTTCCGAGCACTCTGAACAGAGCGGTGTGACACCAGCCGCTTTCTTCTGTACCCGCATTCTGAACGGGTTTCTCAGGTTGGGGTTTATTAAAAACCGTTGGCAGGGTTGAGGCAGGGGGGCAGTGCCTTGCCCACATGCCCCCTTAAGAATAAAACTTAGCTTTGTTTTCATTTCAATGATCATCTAAAAAAAAAAAAGGACAGGATCAACTGAATGAGGCCAGGCAGGGAAGCCCCCCCCCCACGCCGGGGGCTCTTTAGGCGCTTGTGACTCTTGGATGGCTGTGAAGGTGCCCAGGATCGCCTGTGGTACAGGGTTTTAACTCAGTCTCTCAGAGGAGCCTGTTTTCTTTCATTCATAAGAAAGTCTTTTCATTTAAAGGGGTCCACATGTAACTCAGGTTTGAGAAACACCACTCTAACTGGCTATGGTGTGACAGTGGGTAAGTGGTTAAGCGCAGGGGTTAGGCCTTGGGTTAAGTTCTAGACCCATTTCCTGTGAGTTGTGTGACTCTGAACAAGTTACTCAAACCCTCTGAGCTGTAGCTTCCTGCTCTATAAATGGCAGTGCTAACAATAGTTACAACGTTGATTCTTTAGTCGTCCACTCTTTAGTCCGTCTGCTCCGTGGTGTCTGACACTCTTATGACTGCATGGACTGGGACTGTAGCCCTTCCGGCTCCTCTGTCCAAGGGATTCTCCAGGCAAGAAAACGAGTGGGCTGCAGTTTTCTTCTCCAGGGGATCTTCCCGACCCAGGGATCAAATCCAGGTCTCCTGCATTGGCGGGCGGATTCCCTGCGGCTGAGCCACCTGGGAAGGCCCTAGTTACAGCATAGGGTTGTTATAAATCTGACATGAAATAAAGTACATGAAGTGCTTACTTAGCACAATGCCAGGTTCAGTAGTGTCCTTATGAATAATAACAATCAACCTGTAGGAAGTGTAGTGGTCCGAGCAACAAGAATAGTGACATAGTAGGGGTAACATTCACGCAAAGGAAACGTTTTCTGCGCTAGGGACCAATCCCTCGGTCTTACTCCTTTTTCACCACAAGGGGGCGTAGTCAAGAGCTCAAACTGTTCCGTGCGAAAGGCGACCCTACTTTCCCTCAGGTAACAAGTTTGTTAAAAAGGAATGCACTGATCTCCCAGGAGTCCTTGGTCTGTACTCCTGGTCTCTGTTTTATTCACAGGGTTCTAAAGGTCAGACTAAAATCCAAAAACAACAACAACAACAACAACAGCTAAGGTATGTAACTTATTGCATGCCTGCAGGGCCCTGAGTGAAGCTCTGTGTGTGTGTGTGTGTGTGTGTGTGTGTGTGTGTGTGTGTGTGTACACACAGGTACATGCACACATGTAAATAAATTACAGGAATTTAGCATGAATTCAGGGTGAAGGGTAGGGTTTAAATACTATGAGGAAAACTTGTATGGAGAAGCAGATATTTTCGTGACTGAAATATTTTTAAAAGTTAGACAGCCAAGAAGAAATTGTGCAAGGCTGACCTTGGAGTGTTTCCCTTTATAGACTCACACACACTCACAAAATCACACACATCCACACATAAACGTATGTGAAGTGTAGTTGGGTTCCTCACCGCAGTGGTGGGAGGGTCACAGCTGCGAAGGGCAGATGCAGGACTCAGAAGGCACCAGCAGAATGGAAATCGCTGCAGCCACCGTGGAAAAACAGGACACAGGGTCCTTAAAAAACTAAAAATAGAGCCCTGAATATCCACTGGAAGGACTGACACTGAAGCTGAAGCTCCAATACTTTGGCCACCTGATGCAAAGGGTTCAGTTCAGTCGCTCAGTCATGTCCGACTCTTTGCGACCCCATGAATCGCAGCACGCCAGGCCCCCCTGTCCATCACCAACGCCCGGAGTTCACTCAGACTTGTGTCCATCGAGTCTGTGATGCCATCCAGCCATCTCATCCTCTGTCGGGTCCCCTTCTCCTCCTGCCCCCAATCCCTCCCAGCATCAGAGTCTTTTCCAATGAGTCAACTCTTGAGGTGACCAAAGTATTGGAATTTTAGCTTTAGCATCATTCCTTCCAAAGAAATCCCAGGGCTGATCTCCTTCGGAATGGACTGGTTGGATCTCCTTGCAGTCCAAGGGACTATCAAGAGTCTTCTCCAACACCACAGATCAAAAGCATCAATTCTTCAGCTCTCAGCCTTCTTCACAGTCCAACTCTCACATCCATACATGACCACAGGAAAAACCATAGCCTTGACTAGATGGACCTTAGTCGGCAAAGTAATGTCTCTTCTTTTGAATATGCTATCTAGGTTGGTCATAACTTTTCTTCCAAGGAGTAAGCATCTTTTAATTTCATGGCTGCAATCACCATCTGCAGTGATTCTGGAGCCCCAAAATATAAAGTCTGACACTGTTTCCACTGTTTCCCCATCTATTTCCCATGGAGTGATGGGACCGGATGCCATGATCTTCGTTTTCTGAATGTTGAGCTTTAAGCCAACTTTTTCACTCTCCTCTTTCACTTTCATCACGAGGCTTTTTAGTTCCTCTTCACTTTCTGCCATAAGAAACTTTTCTTCCAAGGAGTAAGCATCTTTTAATTTCATGGCTGCAATCACCATCTGCAGTGATTCTGGAGCCCCAAAATATAAAGTCTGACACTGTTTCCACTGTTTCCCCATCTATTTCCCATGGAGTGATGGGACCGGATGCCATGATCTTCGTTTTCTGAATGTTGAGCTTTAAGCCAACTTTTTCACTCTCCTCTTTCACTTTCATCACGAGGCTTTTTAGTTCCTCTTCACTTTCTGCCATAAGGCTGGTATCATCTGCACATCTGAGGTTATTGATATTTCTCCCAGCAATCTTGATTCCAGCTTGTGTTTCTTCCAGTCCAGCGTTTCTCATGATGTACTCTGCATAGAAGTTAAATAAGCAGGGTGACAATATACAGCCTTGATATACTCCTTTTCCTATTTGGAACCAGTCTGTTTTTCCATGTCCAGTTCTAACTGTTGCTTCCTGGCCTGCATACAGATTTCTAAAGAGGCAGGTTAGGTGGTCTGGTATTCCCATCTCTCTCAGAATTTCCCACAGTTTCTTGTGATCCACACAGTCAAAGGCTTTGGCATATCAATAAAGCAGAAATAGATGTTTTTCTGCAAAGGGTAGACTCATTGAAAAAGACCTTGATACTGGGAAAGATTGAAGGCAGGAGGAGAAAGGGACGAAGAGAATGAGATTGGTTGGTGATGTCTATCACCAACTCAATGGACATGAGTCTGAGTAGGCTCCGGGAGTTGGTGATGGACAGGGAGGCCTGGCATGCTGCAGTCCACGGAGTCACAAAGAGTCCACACGACTGAATGAACTGAACAAGAGCTGTCATGTGAGCCTGCAGTTCCAGTCCTAGGTGTATATCCAGAAAAAAACAAAAGCTCTAATATGAAAAGACACTTGCGACCCAATGTTCCCAGCAGCACCATTTACAATAGCCAAGACATGGGAGCAACCCCGGTGTGCAAAAACAGGCCATTGGCATAAGAAGACGCAGTGTGTATACACACACACACACACATATGTGCAATGGAATATTAGCTATGAAAAGAATGAAATACTGCCATTTGCAGCAACATGGATGGGCTTAGAGAATGTCATATTTAGCGAGGTAAGTCAGGCCGAGACAAATATTATATCACTTATACGTGGAATCTTAACAAAAATAATACAAATGAATCTGTATACAAAATAGAAATACACTCTCAGATGTACAAAACAAGCTTCTGGCTACCAAAGAGGAGAGGGAGGGGTTGAGAGGCAAATTAGGAATATGGGTTTAAACCACCATATATAAAACAGATAAGCAACCAGGATTTACTATAGAGCACAAAGCATTATATTCAATACCTTGTGATAATGTATAATGGAAATAACCTGAAAATATGTGCATATATAATGAATCACGTTGCTGTACATCTGAAACTAACACCGTATAATTTATAATAATTATAAAACACCTATACTTTAATTGAAGAAAAGTCACCTACCAAGCTCAGCCTTGATTATGCAAGAATCACAGCTGTTTCTACGTCTGGTGTCAAACATATGGACCGTGCACCAAATCAGCAGGGGCGCATGAGAGGCCTCCTGGACTCCATAAATGGTCTTACACCTGAGCAAAACGCTTTTTGCCTTGTTATTTCCTTCTTTAACAAATGTATTCATTTATTTGGCCACGCTGGGCTTAGTTGTGGCATGTGGGATCTAGTTCCCTGACCAGGATTCCCCGGGTCACTCCCCTGCACTGGGGCCGAGGAGTCTTCACCACTGGACCCCAGGGGAGTCCCCGCTGCTATTTCCTAAAAATGCTTGAATCAGATGAGTTTGCCCAGCCTTGCAGATCCACTTTCCCTCCCAGCTGGGTGCCCAGGTTGACCTGCCCAGGTGAGTGGTGCAGGGCTGCCCAGCATAACAGCCTGCCCTCTGGTTTCCTTTGTGAAACCTTGATCTGGGGAAAGGACCCAATGTGAGGGCCCCGCAGCCAGTTCCTCCATAACCAGAAATAAACCCGAGATGATTGTATTTCTTCATCTAAGTAACAAACATGGAGCAAGATGTCCAGAAACCAAGAGACATTCTTTTCTCTAAATTCTTTGCCCAACCTTAAAAGTTCTCATCACCACAAGCTGCCAGCCTGGAAATATCCCGGCAGCTTTCTCGGTCGTTTTTGATTCGAGAGTGATCTTACTTCCGCAAGAAGTGTGAGAGAAGCCCTGGAGTGTACGGGGACTTCGACTACTGAGAGAGACAAGGCTGTCAGACGTAGCTCCGTTGTAAGGAAGGTCTTGTCTTTGAAGCTTTAGATGCTGACAGGTTTCTCTAAGATGTTCAGGGCAAGTGTCCAGGCAATGGAGTAAAAGGGACTTGGGTGCACATATGCATAGAAAAAAGACTGGAAGGAAAGACTGCAAAATATTGTTCAGTTGCTAAGTCACACCCAACTCTTTAGTGACCCCGTGGACTACAGCACTCCAGGCTCCCCTTGTTCTCCAGTATCTCCCAGAGTTTGCTCAAATTCTCGTCCGTTAGGTCAGTATCTTTCCCAGCATCAGGGTCTTTCCCAATGAGTTGGCTCTTCGCATCCGGTGGCCAACGTACTGAAACTTCAGCATCTAGGGTTAGCTATATTTATTTTCTTTTTTGTGCTCAAGTACATATTCCAAACTGAATGCCAGGAACATCAGTTATTTTTATCAGAAAGACAGTTTTAAAGTTCACCTTCTTTAAATATAGTCCCAGCTGAGGCGGACACTCTTGAGTGAAACGTGCAAAGGATTTGAGACCAGGACATCAATTCATCAACACTCTCTGTCCCAGTCTCAGCATGTGCCCAGCACGGTGCTGGGCAAGGTGGGGGTTGCCCAGGAGAAGCCATAGTTCTGCCTTCAAGGGGCAAGACAGGGATGAAAGGGAACAGACATGTATTACTAGAACCCAGAGTCCATTCACAGCTGACTCCCTTCAGCCTGCAAAGGTCCTCTGGGTGGGCTGTTATTATTTTTCTCATTTTACAATGAGGAAACGGAAGCTCAGAAAGTGAAGGCACTGGGCCAGGTAGCAGCAAACCCTGCCTCTCCCGTCCTGGGACCTCCAGCCCTGAGAGCTTACTCACCTCGGGGAGAGGGGACAGCGGGAGACGGTTTAACCCATCGTAGCTTTCCTGCAAGCACGTGCCTGTCAGTCACCTATCAACCAAAACCAACAAAACCACCTGGACTTTCTCCAGAGGCAGAGGGAGTTTCCATCTTATTAAAGCAGAGCCCAGCTGGAAGCTGTTACCTGCCTGGCAACTGAAGGCACAGCGAGCTGGAGATGGGGGTGGGGCAGCCCCCACGTGTCCCCAAAGCCCTCAGAGGCATTGCCAGGTAATCAGCGAAATGCATGAAAACTGAGAGACTGGCTACGTATAATACTTAGAAAACTTCCAAGCTGGACTTAACTCTTGTCGTCTTTGAGCCGGCAAGTCAGGCACGTGACTAATAAACCCTGTAAAAGGCTAGGACATGCATCAGATTTCTCTCTTTTTTTTTTTTAAGACTAAAACCCACTAACCTCCCTGCAGATATCAGCTGTGTAATGGGATTCAGGGTTCTGTGGTTCTCCATCTCTGCGTATAACATCTATGTGAGCCAACATCAGCTTACTGCCGAGCGTGGATTCTCTGACATCAGCAAGAAGCAGCTGGTGCTTCTGGGAAATTCAAGCTCTGAAACCCTGTTTTGCTTGTGGAGATGCAATAAGGTCAGTGAATAACCAAATAACGCACCCCTGGGTCTCGAGGTCTTTCTGACCTATGAGTCTTTGAAGGCGCTTTGTTTATTTCTCCTTTGTGGTGGCATAAGCATGTGGGTGTTATCTCTGGGAGCCCATTGAAAAGCTTCACAGAGTAAGGTCAGTTGTAGGAGTCAGCCAGGGCTGTCGTAACAAAGTACCACAGTCTGGGGAGTTTAGGCAACAGAAAATTATTTCCTCATAAATCTGGAGGCTGGAGGTCTGAGATTAAGGCGTCAGTGGGGTTGGTTTTGAGTCACTTCCTAGGCACGTTGATAAGAAGTCCGGGGTCCCCAAGGAGGAAAAAAAGAGGTCTGGGGCTCTCGAAGCAGAGATAGGGGTCTCGAATTCTCAAGGAAGAAAGGACAAACATCCTTTTTCCTCTGTACATCCCTTAGTCTTGGTCACATAAAAAGTTTTTTTCTTTGATGATTACACAGCTCAGTTGACACTGTACTAAGGATTATATAACAACAATGTATCCTTCTTGAGGACAGTTTCTCCTTCCTGAAGACCTTCTGACTAATCCTGATATCTTAGAATGTATATTTTAGGAGTGGGTCTGGTAGGATCTTTCTATTGTTAAATTCTAATCCCGTTATTCTAAAATGTAAATTGTGGGAGAGGGTCTAGTAAGATCTTTACAACCTTGAGACATTCTTTTGATTTATTGTAATAACCAATTTAAAAGTATATAACTCTCTTGCTAACACGAGCGAGGGGGGCACTCTCATCCCCCTCCTGATGTCTGTGTCAGAAGCGTTCTCTGTTCCGTTTTATACTTTAATAAAACTCTGCTGTACAAAAGCTCTCGAGTGATCAAGCCTGGTCCCTGGTCCCGCAGTTAAATCTTTGGAAATCACAAAGCTGACGCTGATTACCGTTAGCTATCAGTTTCCTCTGAGGTCTCTCTCCTCGGCTTGTAGACAGGACGTCCTCTGTCTGTGTCATCGCATGGTCAAATCTCCGTGTGAGTCTGAGTCCTAATCTCCTCTTCTAATAAAGACACTAGTCAGATTAGATTGGGTTTCCCTGGTGGCTCAGCCGTAAAGAACTACCTGCCATGCAGGGGAAAAAGAAAGAAAGTGAAGTCGCTCAGTCACGTCCAACTCTTTGTTTCCCCGTGGACTGTAGCCTACCAGGCTCCTCTGTCAATGGGATTCTCCAGGCAAGAATTCTGGAGTGGGTTGTCATTTCTTTCTCCTGGGGATCTTCCCAATCCAGAGATAGGACCTGGGTCTCCCACAATGCAGGCAGACACTTTAACCTCTGAGCCGCCAGGGAAGACATGCAGGGACCCGGGCTCGATCCCTGGGTCAGGCAGATCCTCTAGAGAAGGAAATGGCACCCCATTCCAGCCTTCTGCCTAGAAATCCCTTGGACAGAGGAGCCTGGTGGGCTCCAGTCTATGGGATCCCAAAAGAATTGGGCACGATTTAGCAACTCAACAGCAACATATTAGAATAGGGCCCTCCTGTGTGACTTCATTTTAACTTAGTCACCTCTTTAAAAATCCCACCCCCAGAAACAGTCACATTCCGGGGTGCTGAGGGTTAGAGCTTCAGCAGATGAACTTGATGGAAGGGACACAGTTGTGCCCATAACATTGTTGGGGGCAACAGAGATGCTGTAGAAACATTCTACTGTATTCTTTGCAGATCAGGGACCAGCTCATAGGAGGCTGTGTGAGGAGGTGACCTTCTGCAGCCACTGTGAGCTCAGGATGGAGGCTCTAGTGAAGATGCTTCTAGCCCTCTGCTCCCACCAGCTGGGACTCATTCTTCCAGCCCAGACCACGCCCTGAGGAAGGGGTCCCTCGTCTAGGAAGCTCAGACACCCACTAGGACCCTGCCGATCCCCGTGATGACACCTTGCCCACCTGGATGAAAGTGAAAGTTAAGTCGCTCAGTTGTGTCCGACTCTTTGCGACCCCATGGACTGTAGCCCACTAAGCTCCTCCGTCCATGGGATTTCCCAGGCAAGAGTACTAGAGTGGGTTGCTATTTCCTTCTCCAAGGGATCTTCCTGACCCAGGGATTGAATCCAGGTCTCCCACATTAGAAGCAGATGCTTTAACCTCTGAGCCACCAGGGAAGCAGAGACAATTCACACCTGAACAGCACCTGCTCACTGCCCTGAAGCCATTCTGGGTTTGGGGGCTGTGGTCTTCCCAGGTCATCCAGAGGGGCAGGGCACCTTTGTGACAGGAATGGCACTCAGAGGGGTAGAGGCAGGGCCGCCCTATGTGGCCGCCCCCCTTCAGCTCTAGAAGGCTGCGGCTGGATTTATTTGCTCATTCAACAGGGATCTGCAAGGGCCAGGTCCGCATCAGGCACAGGTGCCTGTGATTCATTAACAGGCGAGCCAGACGGCAGCCTGTGAGCTCATGGAGGCTCTTGCCAAGGCAGAGGGGTGGCTACAGACGCACGCTGCACCCAGCGGTGCTTCCTGTGAAATGTCCATTCGAGCCCAGGGAACCGGGGACTCCCAGCCTCCTCTGGCTGAGGGTTTCTGGGTGGTTTCCTGTTTCAGCCCCACGGCCGGGGGAAATTTCTGCTTTTTGCTCTTCTGAACTCTAAGCGGAGACACGCATGCGCTTGATGAGGGATTTTTCTGGTTAGAGGAAAGTTTTTATGTCCTGTGTGTACTTCTTAATATATCCTGAAAAACTCAGTTCAAATGTCACTTCCCGTGAGAAACCTCATCTGACCCCCTCCAACTCCTCTTCTGTGCTCCCGCGGCGTGAATCATCAGGCAGGGAGCTGCAGGTCCGGTTGAGCTGTGTCCCTCCCCCAGCCCCTGGGTTCCTCCAGCCTGCCTCCAGGCAGGCTCTCTGCCTTGTATCTATGTATCTGCCCTCGGGCCACCGGTATCCAGCACAGGGAAAGTGCTGGGTGAAATGATAAAACAGAGAGCCAGGTGGAGCTCCCTCCAGCCTGCCTTTGGTGTGGTCCCTACTGTCCACCCCATCACCCTCTTTCGGATCCCTAGAGGGTTGGTTCAGGACCACGTGATTTCAAAGCGGCAACAGGTATGGACAATATTTTGAGATACTGGCAACCCCTAAAGTGTGGAATGAGAATCTGTCTTGCTATTTCTCTTGGCGCGGCTATAACTTAGGATTTGTTACCTGTGTTCAAGATAGGAGGGAATGCTCCATTTCAGTTAGAGGTTAGGGAAAATAAAGATGTAAATTTTTCCTATTTAAGTTCATGGTTCTCTTCACAGGCCCTTTGAAGGATCCATATCCACGCGATTAAGATTCTCCAGACTAGAACTTTCATCTCCCAAGTTGTACTTTGCCCTTTCCCTTGGTAAATCCCACCTCATCCAGCGCAGCTGCCTCCCAAACCTCTGGCTCAGAGAAGGCAATGGCACCCCACTCCAGTACTCTTGCCTGGAAACTCCCATGGACAGAGGAGCCTGGTAGGCTGCAGTCCATGGGCGGCTGAGTCAGACATGATGGCGACTTCACTTTCACTTTTCATTTCCATGCACTGGAGAAGGAAATGGCAACCCACTCCAGTGTTCTTGCCTGGAGAATCCCAGGGACGGGGGAGCCTGGTGGGCTGCCGTCTGTGGGGTCACACAGAGTCGGACATGACTGACATGACTTAGCAAACCATGGGGTGACCTTGAAGTCGGCACCCTCGGCTCCTTTGCTCCACCTGCATGGTGTCTCCAGTTGCCGACAGAACTTGGCCCTTTGCTCGCTCCCCCATTGGACCTCAGATGTGTAAAAGCATCAGCCTATAGTGCGGGAGACCTGGGTCCGATCCCTGGGTTGGGAAGATCCCCTGGAGAAGGGAACTGCTACCCACTCCAGTATTCTGGCCTGGAGAATTCCACGGACTGTATAGCCCATGGGGTCGCAAAAGAGTCAGACACGGTTGAGCAAATTTCACTTTCACTTTTTTCACAAGTAATGAGAGCAGACAGCCTGCCGCCTGGGAGACAGTCCCTTCTCCCCAGGCACCCCCCTTGGCTGCCCCGATAGCAGGGTTTTCTTCCTTTTCTTTTGCTCCTTTCTCCCCAGTCTCTCTAGCTTTCCACTTCCAGGTTTTCTTTCTGTCCTTTTCAAGCCCCGGGCAAGTCAGCTCTGCCCCAGCTCTGTCTACCCCAGCAACTCAGATTCTCAGCACAACATGAGGCTCTTCTTGGGGGGACATTTCACCAATCAAAATCTATTTATCACAGTGTCTCTTCTAAGGGCGCCCAGAACTCTCCTCGATGGTAACTTGGATAAATGTGGGTTTTTTTCCATCTTATTACAACAGGATCAGAAGTTCTTTGAAGACTCTTGCTCCTTCAGGATTTTCCGGATTTTCCTCCACTGATGTGCCCTTCTGGGAGCAAGGGTATGATCCTTATCCATCATTATCTCTTGTGTTTCCTTAGCCTTTGGACACCTGGTCATCTGTGATGATCAAGTATAGCCCAGACTTTACATTAAACACAAATACTTCATGACAAGTAGGTTCACCCAACGAACGCAGAAGTGGGTTATTATTAGGGAACCTATCAGTGTATTTCATTGCATTGAGCCATAATAATTTCAATAGACACCCCAAAAACATTTGAAAAGCTGGATACTATTGATAAACTCTTAGCAATCCAGGAACACACTGAGCCCTGACCAGGGTTCACCAGAAGCTTACACAAAATCATGATGTAAGAGAAGACTCTTGAGAGTCCCTTAGCAAGGAGATCAGTCCAAAAAGAAATCAACCCTAAACGTTCATTGGAAGGACTGATGCTGAAGCTGAAGCTCCAACACTTTGGCCACCTGATGCAACAAGCCAACTCAGTGGAAAAGACTCTGATGCTGGGAAAGATTGAAGGCAGGAAGGGAAAGAGGTGACAGAGGATGAGATGGTTGGATGGCATCACCGACTCAATGGACGTGAGTTTGAGTAAACCCCGGGAGGTGGTGGACAGGGAAGCCCAGTGTGCTGCAGTTCATGGGGTTGCAAAGAGCTGGACACGACTGAGCGACTGAACAGCAACAAGGGTGAAGCACTGGAAAGAAGGGGTGGCTGCCGTCCAACACTGCTCCTCTTCAGCCTTGTAAAGCGGGTCCTTGACAGCATAGAAGAGTAAGACTAAGCGGCCTGAGTCTAAAATGAGAAGGAAAGATATTGTCACTTTTGCAGGTGATGTGTTGAACTACCTAGAAAATCCAAGACACCAAATGAAAGACTAACGTGAGAATTTGGGGAGGTGGTTGGACGTAAGATCAACATACACAAATCAATGGCTTTAATTTCCATTAGTGTGGATATTTTTAATTGAAGAGTGTATTATTTTACTTTTTGCGGGGGAGGGGCATGCTAGACATCTTGCAGAATCCTAGTTCCCCAACCAGAGATTGAACCTGTGCCCTCGGCAATGGAAGCTAAGAGTTCTAATCCGTGGACTGCCAAGGAATTTCCTAGTGTGAGTTTTTTAAAAAAGCAATAGCATATAACAACTGTTGGTGAGAACTGGAGAAACTGGATCTCTGTCCATCGCTGGTGGGATTGTAAAGTGGTGCAGACACTGTGGAAAACAGTGTGATGATTCCTCAAAAAAATTAAAGAATTACCATATGATCCAGAAATTCCAATGCTGGATATGTATCCAAAGAAGTGGAAGAAGAGACTCAAACAGATGTTTTTATAGCGGGTGTTCCTGGTTGTCACAGCAGTACTCACAATAGCCGAAAGGGTGAAGCCACTCGAGTGTCCACTGACAGATGAATGGATAAAAAAATGTGACACATGCAATGGATTATCATTCAGCCCTAAAAAGCAGTGAAGAGCTGATACCGGCTACAAAGTGCATGAATCTTGGACACATTATGTTAAGTGAAAGAATCCAGACACAGAAGGACAAATATTGTAGGGCTTCCCAGAGCAGTCAAGTCCATAAAGACTAAAGGAAGAACAGTGGTGGCTGAGGGCTGGAAGTGGGGGGCGCTGGGGGGTTAGTGTCTAATGATCACAGGGTTTCTGTTTGGGAAGATGAGAAAGTTCTGGAACTGGATGGTGAGGATGGACGTACAATGGTGTGAATGTATTCAGTGCCACAGAACTGTTCACTCAAAACTGATTCAAGTGGGCTTCCCTGGTGGCTCAGTCGGTAAAGAGTCTGCTGCAGTGCAGGAGATCGCCTGCAATGCTGGAGACCTGAGTTTGATCCCTGGGTTGGGAAGATCCCCTGGGGAAGGAAATGGCAACCCACTCCAGTATTCTTGCCTGGAGCATCCCATGAACAGAGGGGTCTGGCAGGTGACAGTCCATAGGGTCGCAAAGAGTTGGATATGATTTAGCAAGTAAACCACCACCACCACTACCACAATAAAAAATTAATGGTTTTTGTAACCGCTAACTGTATATAATTACAAAAGGTAACGAGAAAGAGGGGCTTCCCTGGTGGCTCAGCAGTAAAGAATCCATTTGCATTGCAGGAGACACAGGAGACCTGGGTTCAGTCCCTGGGTGGGGAAGATCCCCTACAGTTCATAGAGTTGCAAAGAGTCAGACTTGACTGAAGTGACTTAGCAGACACACACACACACAAGGGGAAAGGGAACCTACTTGAAAATTGACAGAGTCCACAGTACAACCAAGAATGAAACCACCAACTCTCCTGCCGTAGTCATTGTAACACTAAAGGCAAATAAATAAAGCTGAATGCAGAGCCCAGAACTCCTTGACATCTGACTGCTTGGAATCTACCCTAATAACAAAATAAGTGGACGTGTGCATGGGTCCAAGAAGGCTCACCGAAATGATGTTGGTAGAAGTGAGCAACGTTGAGAGCAATGTACACTTTCAACTATGCAGTTGTGTATCTACCTAGAGAGCTAAAATGCATGGGAAAGTGTCTAGGTCCTGAAACCTACACAGCCGACTGCTGTCCTAGGGGAACTTTCCTTCAGGGATTTTCTAGGAGGATGTATTCAGAGAGTATTGGTGAATTTTTTTTGTTTACTAAAGTAGGAAGAGTCAGCCATCTCCGCCCATGATAAGCTGGCCTTGTCTATGCGCCTGTGAGGGCCTCTCTGTGGAGTCAGCACTGGGGCATCGGTGGGCGTGAGGGCAATAGCTACACCTCCGGGTGTCCTTCCAGAGAAGGGCGGTCTGTGCGGGGCTGTTACAGGAAGATCAGGATTAAACCCGAGACGCTCCCTTCTGATACAGCAGAAGGTTACTCTGGGTGTCCCGTAACCTTCAGCACAGTCATCCTTGACTTTGGCTCTGGCTGCATGTTGGAGTCACATGGGAGGGTTCTGATCCTAGTCTTTGCCAGGGGATTCCCATTTCTCAGGTCTGGGGGTGGCCTTGAACTTGGGTCCTGTTGATGCAGAGCGCATCTCTCCAAACTCAGGGCTCTTCTGTCTTTCTCAAGGTGTTAGCTATTCTGGCACTTCCCACTTACAAAAGTGATATGTGAAACCAAAGGAAAGGGTTTATTTTTTATTGACATTTGACCTCACTGGTTTCTGCTTGTCACTCTATCCCATTGAGATGTCTTCTAAGTTTTTCCATCTTAGTGATTCTTTCCAGTCTCCATAACCATCATGGGCTGTTCTGTCTCCCAGGCAATGGAGACTCACCTGGGCGCACCTCCCTTTCAGTAGGGTCCTTGGAAGAAGGCATGGTTTCTCTATGACTGCCCTGCAGATATCTTTCTCCCTCACTAAAAGGCTTCCCTGGTGGCTCAGATGGTAACGAATCCACCTGCAATGCAGGAGACTTGGGTTTGACCCCTGGGTTGGGGAGACCCCCCTGGAGGAGCGTATGGTAGCCCACTCCTGTATTCTTGCCTGGAAAATCCCACGGACAGAGGAGACTGGCGGACTACAGTCCACGGGGTCGCAAAGACTCAGACATGACTGAGTGACTAAGCACAGCACAGCTTCACTAATGAGAAACCAAGGCTCAGGGCTACTGTCAGCAACAACAAGAAACAAACTGCTAAGCACGCATGCCACAACATGAACCCCAGAATCATTAAGCCCAGTGAAAGAAACCAGATGCCAAGGGTTATATGCTGGATGTTTCCATTTACACGAAACATCCAGAAAAGGCAAATCTATATGCAGAGAGCGAGCGAGCAGATGAGAGGTTGGCTGGGTCTGGGGTGAACTGGGAGGTGGTTGTCGTTGCTCAGCCCCTCAGTCACATCTGACTCTTTGCAGACCCATGGACTGGGCATGCCTGGGAAGCCTGTCCTTCACCATCTCCTGTAGTTTGCTCAGACTCATGTCCCCTGAGTCGATGATGCCATCCAACCATCTCATCCTCTGTTGCCCCCTTCTCCTCCTGCTTTCAGTCTTTCCCAGTGACCTTAAATAGACACAGGGATCTTCTGGGAATGTGACTTGAAACAAATAACCACCAGGTGTTTCTCCAGCACCTCAGGATGGGTTTATTCAGGATGGGCAGAGAATTAGCATTCAGCACCTGCCACTATAGAGTGCCACGTGCAAGTCCCCACATAGAAAGGGAAGGAGAACTCTTTTCTAGAGTGGAAAGAAAGTTGGAAGGGCTGCTGTAGTAAGCAGAGTCCCTGGCTTCTCACTGGCTGAGTCCTCGCCAGGAAAGGAGTCTGTCTTCTTCCTGAGGGGCCCAGTCATGGTCACAAGACCTCCTCTTGTCTTCTGACTATTTAATTGAGACCACGAGTGCGTTTCTGCTAAGTCGTTTCAGTCTTGTCCCACTCTCTAGGACCCCATGGATTGTAGCCTGCCGGGCTCCTCTGTCCATGGGATTTCCCAGGCAAGAGTACCAGAGTGGGTTGCATGCCCTCCTCCAGGGGATCTTCCAGATGCAGGGATCCAGTATACATCTGCTATATTTAACCTGGATTGGCAGGTGGATTCTTTACCACTAGCACCACCTGGGAAGCCCTAGACTGGTTAGAACAGGGGAATCAAAGCGCATTTTCAGGGAGGGTTGGGGAGAGCCTGCATTGTTCTTGGTGATAACTGGTCCTGTCCCCTGCCTTCTCCTGTTCGCCACCCTCCCCTATTCCCTGCAGGACCCCTTCTCTCCTCTCCTTCCTCTTCCCTCCTCTCCTTCCTCCTCCCACTTATAATGTATCTGGTACCCTTTTCCCTGCAGACCCTGAGCTGGAAGGTGGGCACACAGTGGTCAGCAAAACCAACTTGTGCTTGTCTTCAGAATTTACAGTTTGTTGGGGGAGAGGAACATCTACCTGATGGCCATGCCAATCAAACGCTGGCTCACACACATAGGTGTTGGGAGGAAGGGCCCACCGGGCCAAAAAGAGGTTCTAATTTTAAGGGTCCTTGAAGAGCCCTTGGCCAAGCAAGGCAAGGCTGAGCTGGAGGCTTGATGGCCAAGGGAAGGTCCAGGTGAGGAGCAAAGAGAAGGTCCTGAGAGAGGGAGGTGCAGCTGGGAGGAGGGAAAGGTGGTCAGTGAGTGGGGGCAGGGGGGGAAGCCGGGGGAGTCTGGGCCCTCCCCCAACTCTCTCCACGGCCTTTCGGCTTCTTCCCACCAAAGCCCACCCTACCCCAAGGAAACATACACTCCCAGGAAAAACCGGGGATGCGGTACAAATACAGCCTCGCACCACCTGCCCTCAATCCACTTCCCTCTTGTTGCATCTACCTGGTCTAAAATGATGGATCTGCTGTCGGTGGGCTGCAGGCAGGGCTTATCCCAAGACCTCAGGAAGGCATTGCTGAGGTTTGACTAGGGTGGGACGCACCTAGGTGATGTTAAGACATCCCTGGTGGGTTGGGGGTGACTGCAGTGCCGGGAGGGGGGCTTTTAAGCCAAATGAGCCCCTGGAGCTTAGGTCCAAGGTGAGATGCATCCTTTTCCTCCCAGGTGGCCGACTTGGGTGGACATGGGGTTGGGGATGGGCTGGAGCTGAAACCTGGGGGCCTAGGCCAGCTGACTTGGTGCTAGCCCTGGTTTTGATGGTGAGGAAGGGCCTCCCAAAAAGCCCCTCCAGGGCCCTAGATTTGGGACAAGCAGGTGTTCTGAGAGCACTTTGTCCTCCCAACCCAGACACGAGAAAAAAACTTCTGAAACTTCTGAAAAATGTCAAACCACAGGCCCTTTCCCCACTCTTCTTTGCAAGTTTCTAGGTTTGTACTATTCCTGGTTGACCCTAAAGTAGACAGAGTCAAATGGGTGCCCCAAGTTTTCATGGTTCAGAAGGTGCTGGGCACTGGGTCCTGGCTTCCACAGGCTACTTGGGGACCGGCTGCAGGGGCAGGGGATACACGACCCCATCTAGCCTGTAACTCTGGTGGGATCAGAGGCACAGATTTCAGATGGTGAGAGGGGAGTATGCTGACTCGGAAGTCAGGATTTCATGGTCTAGTTGAGGCTCTGTTTAGAAACATCGCTTTAGCCTCTGAGTGTACCTGCCACTCTGCAGATTTAAAAAGCTGGACTAGACCTGTGTTTTACAAACTTTTTTGATCCAGAGCACATCCCCACCCGCAATAAAAAAACGTCCCATAGAAGAGTATTTATATCTACTGTGATGCATTTATTTTCTTTTGTATTCTGTTCCATTTTTTAAAAATTCTGATCATGACCCACTAAAATAATTTCAAAACCTATTGTAAGTGGTTAAAATAGGAATTTTTTTAAAAGATCTTTTTTTTTTTTTGATGTGGACCATTTTTTAAAGTCTTCATTGAATTTCTCACAATATTGCCTCTGTTTTATGTTTTGGTTTTTTGACCATGAGGCATGTGGGATCTTAGCTCACTGACCAGGGATCGAACCCACACCCCTTGCTTTAGAAGGCAAAGTCTTAACTGCTGGATCACTAGGGAATGTCCCTGATAGTGAATTTTATGTTATGTATATTTTGGTGGCGCTAGTGATAAAGAACCCAGCTGCCAATGAAGCAGACACAAGAGACGTGGGTTTGATCCCTGGGTTGGGAAGATCTTGGAAAAAGGAGGGCAGCCCACTCCAGTATTCTTGGCTGGAGAATCCAATGGACAGAGGAGCCTGGTGGGTTACAGACCATGGGGTCATGAAGAGTCAGACACCACTGAAGCTACTTAGCACGCACACATGTTTCATCATAATAAGAAAATTGAAAAAGCCATTTTAAAATTTACAATGGCTGAAAAATCCTGAACAACACAATCCCTGAGTTCTCCTCCAATTATTTTAAAAATCTAATTGTGCAATCATTGAGTAAAAGTTCTCTTGATAAAATGTTGATTGAGCTTAAATTTTTTCAGGTAATTGAAAAAGTCTTCTCCCTGGCTCTCTTATTCTCTTTTGTGTGCGTGTGTGCACACAAAATAAAGACTATTTTTTTGGGCCCCCAAATCACTGCAGATGGTGATTGCAGTCATGAAATTAAAAGATGCTTGCTCCTGGGAAGAAAAACTGTGACCAACCTAGACAGCATATTTAAAAGCAGAGACATTACTTTGCCCACAAAGGTCTGTTTAGTCAAAGCTATGGTTTTTCCAGTAGTCATATATGGATGTGAGAGTTGGACTATAAAGAAAGCTGAGCACCAAAGAATTGATGCTTTTGAACTGTAGTATTGGAGAAGACTCTTGAGAGTCCCTTGGACAACAAGGAGATCTAACCAGTCTATCCTAAAGGAGATCAGTCCTAAATATTCATTGGAAGGACTGATGCTGAAGCTGAAACTCCAATAATTTGGCCACCTGATGTGAAGAACTGATTCATTTGAAAAGACTCTGATGCTGGGAAAGATTGAGGGCAAGAGGAGAAGGGGATGACAGAGGATGAGATGGTTGGATGGCATCACCGATGCGACGGACAGGAGTTTGAGTAAGCTCCAGGAGTTGGTGATGGACAGGGAAGCCTGGCGTCCTGCAGTCCATGGGGTCACAAAGAGTCAGACACGACTGAGTGACTGAACTGAACTGAATGGATGCTCAGGAACGTTAGCAGCAGTGCTGTCTGTAACAGCCTCAGCTGGACAGCGCTCAGGTGTTCATCATCAGGGAAAGGAATAAATAAGTACTGATCTCTCCCCACAAAGGGATAAAAACAGCAATGGGAGTGAATGAATTACACAACTGTTAACCACACACATGAATTGTACCAAAATGATGTTGAGTGCAAGAAGCTAGAGCTGGAAGAACACACACCAGGTGATTCCATTTATCTCAAGTTCAAAACTAGGCAAAAACAACAACAACAATAACAACAAAAAACCACCCCAGAATCTAGAGCTGGGACTGCCCCGGTGGTGCATTGGTTAAGACTTTGCCTTAACTCAGTGCAGGGCATGTGAGCTTGATCCCTGGGCCCTGGGCAGGAAGCCAAGATCCCACATACATTGCAGTGAAAAACTAAAACAGAAAGCAGAAACAGTTCTGTGAGAAATTCAATAAGACTTTAAAAAGAAATCTAGTAACCTAGGCGGCAGTGATGGGAAGGGGATGCTGCTGTGCGTAGACGGGTCTGGATTTTAATCTAGTTGCTAGCACATAAGTGTGATTTTTAGGGGTTCAGAATGAGGCCCCCCCAAAATGTGTCACTTTTGCATGAGGATTATTTTGAGCTAAAGGCCATCAACACCCTGTGGGTTCTAGAGAAATGACTGCCTCTCCTCTCACTACCTAGAAGAATTTCATGTGGGGATTTTTCCCAGAAAAGAGTTGTTCCCGGAGAGGTATTTTGCCGAAGTGGCCGCATCTGTGTGTCAGGAAAAGACGTCTAAGCAGCCAGCATCTGCTCCTCTTCTAGGGCCTCCAGGCGGCACTAGAGTAAAGAACCCGCCTGCCAACGCAAGAGGCGTAAGAGGCGGCACTAGAGTAAAGAACCCGCCTGCCAACGCAAGAGGCGTAAGAGGTGTGGGCTCAGTCCCTGCGTCAGCAAGACCCCCTGGAGCCGGCAGGGCAATCCACTCTAGTATTCTTGCCTGGAGACTCCGATGGACAGGGGAGCCTGGTGGGCTGAGAGCCAGACATAGGGTCGCTAAGAGTCAGGCGCGACTTGAGTGACTTAGCACGCACACACAGGCCGCACACGCCTCTCCTTAGCGTCACACAAGTGGCCCCGCCGCCCGTGGAAACCCAGGCCCTCGCTGCGCTCCTCAGCTCGGGCGGCATACAGACCTTGTCCCACCTTGCTGCCTCTGACCTTGTGTGCGTGGGATTCCCGTACATACAAAGCTAAACTGGATTTTCTCCTGTTAGCCTTATGCCAATTTAATTCTTAGACCAGCCAGAAGAACCTAGAAGGATAGAGGGAAGTTTTCTTCCTCCCGAATAGTTTACTTAATGGAAACTGAGTGAGTGTACGGCTTACAGACTTTTTTGTTGGATGTACACATAACATAAATGAAGTAGGTTATGTTCCAAAAGTTTCCTACAAGAACATGAAAGGTTAAGGGAAACACTCCTTTTGAGGTCAGCCTCTGCAATGGGGAAACTTTAGGAAGGTGTGCGTTCATCCCTGTCCCCCACCCCGATACACACACATACACACACCAACACACACTGATTCTTGGTGACTGAGATAGGTGCCACGCAGGGCCTGGGGAAGGATTGCACCTTTTATTAACATGTATTTTTAATTGGAGGATAATCGCTTTACAATGTTGTGCTGGTTTCTGCCATACCCCAACATGAATCGGCCTTAAGTATATACACGTCCCCTCCCTCTTGAACCCCCCGCCCCGCCGCCTCCCATCACACCTTGTGCCTCTAGGCTGTTGCAGAGCACGGGGCTGAGCCTGAGCTCCCTGCGCTATGCAGCAGCTTCCCGTTGGCTCTGTATTCACACAGGGTAATGTGTGCGTTTCAGTACCTGTCTCTCTACCCGTCCCTCCCTCTCCTTCCCCTGCTGTGTCCACGAGTCTGTTGCCTGTGTGTGAGTCTCTATTCCTGCCCGGCAAATAGTTTCATTGGTACCATTTTCCTAGATTCCATATATATGTGTTAACATAGGATATTTGTTTTTCTCTTTCTGATTTCACTGTATATAATAGGCTCTAGGTTCGTCCACCTCTCGAGAACTGACTCAAATGTGCTCTTTTTCATGGCTGAGTAATATTCCATTGTACATGTGTACCACAACTTCTTTAGCCATTCATCTGTTGATGGACATCTAGGTTGCTTCCATGAAGGACAGCGTCTTCATCCTGCTGGCAGAGTGTTGGTCTAGGAGACGGCCTCACATAGCGATGACAATGTCATCTAATTTTGTTGCTTCTGTGCTTTCTTGTCTACAGGCTCATCAGTGATGTCAGACCACACAGTAGGACTGTAGGTAGAGATTGATCAGGGTTGAGTAGACCCCAGGGATCTCCCCAGGAGTTGCTTTTCTGACTAACTCTCTCCTGGGGGCATTTTCTTGTGAAATCTTTGCAAGCTGTCTTCCTTGCCTGACCCACCCTTTGGCATTTCCCCTGCATTCTTGGTTAACACGCAGCCACAGGCGCCTCATTCCCACAGCCTGAAGCAAGGAGGGTTTTTCTCATGGATGACTGAGTGCACCCAGCCCAGCACCTGGAGCATGAAACGTGCGTAAATACCAAGTGATTGAAAGAGAGAAAGGAGAAATAATTCAATTAAATTGAGGTTTCCTTCTGAAGAAAGGCACGGGGAAGAGAAAATACGGTGGGTTCCAGTTAGCTGCGGGTTGGCCTGCATTCTCGGTCTGTGTTTTGTGAAGTGAGAGGCACCCTGCCCTCTTCTTCCTGAAGAGCATTTGCCCGAGAGGCCGCGGGCTGAGCTGGGCTTTGACACCGGCTGTAGCTCCCTGTGTGACTGCAGATGGCTCAGTCCATCTCTCCCACCCTCGCTCGCTCATCTGCAAAATGGGCGGCCTGGGTGGGAGACGCCGTTGAGTTCCTCTGTGTGTGACTCTGTGATGTCAGGTGTGGGGGATGAGGACAGAAGGCATGGGTCCTCACACCTCCATCCAGCACCATGGGGTTCTCAGTCACCTGTGGGTACCACCCCTTCCCACTCAGACTTGTTAAGTTGCTCAGTCATGTCTGACTCTTTGCAACCCTACGGACTGCAGCACGCTAGGCTTCCTCACTCTTTACTGTCTTCCTGAGTTCACTCAAACTCATGTCCACTGAGTCAGTGATGCCATCCAACCATCTCATCCTATGTTGTTCCCTTTTCATCCTACCCTCAACCTTTCCCAGCATCAGGGTGTTTTCCAATGAGTCGGCTCTTTGCAACAGGTGGCCAAAGTATTGGAGCTTCAGCTTCAGTCAGTCCTTCCAATGAATATTCAGGATTGGTTTCCTTTAGAATTGGGTGGTTTGATCTCCTCGCAGTCCAAGGGACTCTCAAGAGTCTTCTCCAACACTACAGTTCATTCAAAAGCATCAATTCTTTGGCGTTCAGCCTTCTTTATAGCCCAACTGTCACGTCCATACATGACTACTGGAAAAACCATAGCTTTGACAAGACGGACCTTGTTAGTAAAGTGATGTCTCTGCTTTTTAATACACTATCTAGGTGAGTCATAGTTTTTCTTCCAAGGAGCAAGCATCTTTTAATTTTGTGGCTGCAGTCACCACTCAGACTAAAGCCTCCTGTAGGCCTGGGGGTGTCACGGACCATGCTGCATCCACACCCCTGTGGCCAGCACAGGGTACCAAGTAGAGGCTCAGTGAATCCTTGAAGGAAGAAGGCTTTGGATGAGGTGGGAAGATGAGCCAATAGGAGCTGTGACAGATGGGTATGGAATAGTAGCACCTCCCATGGGTCCTGTCCTTAGTAATCAGTTACCAAGTACCTTTCACCCCAAGTGGACACGTGGGGAGAGGGCAGGGAGCGTACAGGGTGCCTGCTTTACTCTTGTCTTTAATGTTTTATACAGATGCTGTGCGTAATATGGGGGTTCAGAAGGCACCTCTCCCAAATATGTCACTTTTGCATGAGGATTATTTTGAGCAATTGAGACCCTGGGGGTTCACAAGAAACTACCTTACTACCCAGAAGAGTTGAAGTTGGGGCTTTTTCCCAGGAAAGAGTTGGTACCAGTGATAAACGTTACCAGAGTGGCCCCCATCTGTGTGTCAGGGTCAACATCTGCCCAGCGTCCGCTCTTCTTTTTATCATCCTGGGAGGGCCTCTCTCATCCTTGGAAAGCCCCAGGCCCCAACCTTAACTCTCAGCTCAGAATGGCACATAGACCTCATTTTCCCTCTTGGTCCTTGACACTATTGTGTATGTGGGATTCCTGTCCGTAAGGATTAAAATGTTTATTTTCTCCTATTAATGTGTCTCATGTCAATTTAAATCTCAGGGCAGCTGGATGAAGCTAGAGGGTAGAGGAAAGGTTCCTTCTGCATCCTCAGCATTCATCTCTGGGAAACCTCCCCGGTTACTCCGGACTGGGGACCAGCACCTCCTCACCTGGCCCCTTAGCACAGGGGTCCCCAACCTCCCGGCTGTCGATCAGTTGTTGTTGAGTCACTCAGTCGTGTCGGACTCTGTGCCCAGGGACTGCAGTGTGCCAGGCTTCCCTTTCCTTCACCATCTCCGGGAGCTTGCTCAAACTCAAGCCCATTGTATCAGTGATGCCATCCAACCGTCTCATCCTCTGCCGCTCCCATCAGATAGCCTCAGCATTAGATTCCAAATAGAGCTCATAGCAAATGTAACGCGCTTGAGTCATCCCGAAACCATCCCCCCCACCCCAGTCTGCGGGCAAATTGTCTTCCATGAAACCGGTCCCTGGTCCTGAACAGGCTGGTGACCGCTGCCTTAGTAACCTGAACGCATTCTCTTCATTGTGTCCGAGGTCACCTGCCTGCTCATCTGTCCATTCACCAGAAGGAGGGCTTCTGTTGCTGTTGTAACCCTAGCTGCTTCTGGAAGCTCAGCGTAGTGAGGACAGTCGCTGCACATGAGGGAATAAACAGGTTATTTAGGCGTCTAGAAGTGGATCAACAATTAAATGGATTTTGCAAAGGAGCAAGAAACGAATACATTTGTAACCGCTCCCCATCCTTTTCCTCCTCCATCATTAAAGATATAAAAGGATAAAAGGCATTGGCTTTCCAGACCCTGGCCCCCTCCCCCAGGTGTGGCTGTACCCGGAACTGAGCTGCATGGCGTCTCTCCGCTTATGTTTGGGGCTGAAGGTGTTCATGGAACACAGACGAGCCAACCGCAGAGATGAGATAGGGGTGCACCCCTGCTTTCCTTGGGCGGGCACAGATCAGATCAGAGATCAGTGCCCTGTGAGCCTGGGCAACACCCAGGGTGGTCTCCACGCTCAGACACCACCAGCCACAGCTGCGGGGGCTCTACCCACCCCAGGAACAGCAGCATCAGGTCCTTTGTGTCCCTCAGATCTTGGCCATCTCCTTAATCACCAGCCCTGGATGCAAGCGCCTTATAATCAAACTTATCAGAAGCAGCCTTAGATCTTTGTCTAAGGCTGTGTGGCCTTAAACAAATCGCTTAACTTCTCTGAGCCTCATTTTCCTCATCTGTAAAATGGGGATAACGATGCTTCTTCATGGACAATGTGAGTAGGTCCTCGATGATGGGTGCCATTACTGTTACTATCATTGCTATTGATTTTCTGGGCCAAGTGGGAGGTAGACAAATAGATTACAAGGAAGGCAGCTGTCAGTCATCTTGAGAAAGAGGACAGTCAAGGGCTCAGGGAATTGCACCATAGTTTCAAACCCCAGCCTTTGGGGAGCATTGCGTGTTTGGGGCTGTGAGGAGGTGGGTGTAGGGATTAACAGGGTCTGCACTGTGAGGGAAGCCCCCCAAAGGAACCAGAAGCTGAAGGTTCTTGTCTTGTCTTGATGGAGAAAGCTGGGACACTTTGGGGGATGGGGGGGGGAACGGAAATCCTGTGTCTCAACTTCTCCACTTGGAAGACAAAAATGTCAGCCTGGATCAAGGGTCCTCTTTTCTGTTGGACCTGTCAGGTGAAAGTAAGGACCCTACTCAGTCAGTTGCTCCGTCGTGTCTGACTCTTGTGACCTTATGGACTGTAGCCCCCAGTCTCCTCCGTCCATAGGGTTCTCCAGGCAAGAATACTGGAGTGGGTTGCCGTTTCCTGCTCCAGGGAATCTTCCGGGTTGACCCAGGGATCAAATCCGGTCTCCTGCTTTGCAAGCAGATTCTTTACTGTCTGAGCCACTAGAGAAGCCCTCCTCCAGGTGATGGTTAAAAATACATGCAGTAAAATCTGTAAGAGCAGAAAAAGAATTCTGTTAAAATGCAGTTATCCGAATGTTAAAACCAGACTTCTAATATGATACTCCTTCATCTGATTCTTTTATTAACAGCAACTGTAATTTCAAAGCCATGATGAGCAAATGTAGTTCAAGATCCCCGATCACCTTCGATGGGCTGTGACAAGAGGCATGATTTCTTTTTAGATTCTGCATATAAGGGGTATCATATGACATTTCTCTTTCTCTGTCTGGAGTGTCATGATTTCTGTCGGTGACAGAGTCAGACGTACACTTCATCCCACCGAGACTGGCCACCTGTGACTTTCACCACAAAGCCAGGTTGCTATTAGAGCCTCATGAAAATGATTTGGTAATTTTTTCCATCCAAGTTCCCAGGCCCCGCGATTCCTGGCCTCCCCGCCCCGGGGACTAACTGATGTTCCCACACCTTCCCCTGTAGCACCTCTGTAGTCGCTGCCATTCCTGTCCCCAAGGAACCCATCAGCTGGTTGAATGGAAACACCTCTGCCCAAGAAACACCCAGAGAACAGCCCCAGACAGCGTGAAACCCAGGGCGCCGTGTAGGTGACAAGCCCAGGACGGTGGCCAGCGGGAGTGATAAGGACGATGGCCGGTGGTAAGGATGGTGACCAGTGGGAGTTGCTACTAACTCTTGAACAACATCATGAATGGCCAGGAGAGATGATAACTTCCTAAGGGATCAGCTAGATTCCAGGCCGGGCAGGGACTGACCGACGATGTGTTTGTCTGAACCCGATGAGAAGCCTCCGGGGACTTTTCCGGTCACGAGTCCACACGAAGAGGGGCCAGAATATGCCACCCACGTGCGTTTCTTTGGCATAAGGATTATTTTGAGCTGAAGGCAGTTAACAAAAATAGCAGAACGAGAAGAAAAAAATATCTCTGCCTTCTTCCTGTCTGGCTTAAAAGCAGAAAATAAATTTCCATTTGTAAAGGCATGTCGCCCTCCTTACCAGGAAGACCTCAACTCTTAAATCTTCTGAGAGGACGCTAGACTCTTCACCCAGAGCCAACAGAGAGGAGTGTGCTTGGCATACCCTACTGAACACCCTCCCCTTCCATCCGTTTCTCCGTCTATTACCCTCTGCCACCTTTTCTTTGTTGGGTTAGTTTCCACCATGTATCTCACTCTTTGTTAAAATGCTATGTACTCATTCCTATCCACTTTGGTTCCTTCTTATCTGTGAAGGCTCCCATGTCGCCTTAAAGTAAAAATTTTAACATCAAATAAAACGTGTGCACCTTTTCTCTTCTTAATCCGTCTTTCATCAGTTTAATTAGCACAACCTCAGCCAAACCAGGTGGCAAAGTGGTAAAGCATCCTGTGCAGGAGATGTCAGAGGCTCGGGTTCGATCCCTGGGTCAGGAGGATCTCCTGGAGCAAGAAATGGCAACCCACTCCAGCATTCTTGCCTGGAGAATCCCATGGACAGAGGAGCCCGGCAGGCTGCAGTTCATGGGCTCACAAAGAGTCGACTGAGCGACTAAGTGTACACACATGCATACACAGCCACTAAATACAGGAGGCCAAAGGAAAAGTGTTTTCTTTTCCGGCATACACAGGAACGTGTTCCTGGCTCCAGGCTGGCACCAAATGCCTGTTGAGTGAATCATGCATGAACAGGGTGAGGTGGCTGCATTCTACGGTTTCTTGCCCCTTTTTAGGCCTTCTGGGGTCTCCTCTGAGTGGGAGAATCCTACATGTCTGGAAGGCATGGAGGCAAGTTCCCTAGGGTTTGCAATCTGAGTGCAAACTTTGCAATCTAAGTCAGGCACCTCTGAACTAAGAAATTGCGTTAGTTATTCCTTCTGGGCTGTTGGAGGGAAGTTGATGGTGGAAGCTGCAGGTGAGATGGGACTGCTTCACAAGCTTCCCCACCACACCTGGGGCTCTGGGAGACGTCTTTCGGGGCCCGTGGGGCCCCATGGCCTTCGCCAGTGGGAGGCCAGTTTGGGGGGTGTTGACCCACATTCTAGACTGGAGGAGCCCAAGGCAGGTGGGATGTCAGGCCAAAGACACACAGTTCGGGGACGAGGGGTGGAAAAGGGTAGGGAGGCGGGTGGGGAATCTCGGGTGGACTGGTGAGTTGGCTGGTGCGAGAAGTGACTTCCCTCCGTGTTCAGAGAATGCCCAGAAAGAAGCCCGCGCTCACGTCCCCAGGACGAGCAGCTTAGCAGTGAGGCCCAGTCCGCATCCCAGCGTGGGTCTGATGCCTCGTTTACTCGCCAGCGGTGTGGTGGGGGGATGCCTTCTCTTGCAGAGGAAGAGAGCACCCTGGCTCCATCTGCTGTCCATCTCTTGCCAAGTGCAGCCCTCGGGAGCGTGGCCGGTCAGGGCTGCAAACAGGTTTTCAGGCTCCATCAAAGCGCCTTAAAGCCTGGATCATACTCCCAGGAAATCCCGAGCAGGCGAAGCTCCCCTCACTTGCTCACCCCCAGCCTGAGCTCGTCAGGGTCCCCTTAAAGCCCTTCTTGCTGAATTTCACTCCCAAGTCGTTGGGGGGGGAAAATGCTGGAGGTTTTTTGAAGTTCCTGACCCTGGTGGCTTGAGAGTCACACCTGTGGCCTACACGCCTGCCTGCAGGGGCCACAGAAATGGGAGAGGGGGAGACCAGTCCCTGGAGCAGCGCACCCCACCTCCGTCCTTCTTGGGAGGTGGGAGGCCTTGTGGCTAAGAGAGCTCTGAGCTCCGCCTGTGGCAGGGAGATCACCTTGCCTGATACCCTGGGTGGTTTTTTTCTTCTTTCCTTTCTTTCTTTTTTTTTTCCCTGCAGGGGTGGGTGAAGGAAAGAAGAGTTCAGTGAACTGATTCAGTCCTTACAGCGGGGAGACTGCTCAGGGGCACACTGCATGCCCCAAGACCCTTGGGGAGGCGGCTGACCCAGGCTCCACCTGGCTCCCTGGCATCACCCGGGGTGAGCGAGGTAAGCCCACCAGAGGTGGGTGTTTCCAGGCACCACGGGAAGGGCGTGGCTCACTGGGACTCCGGGGGAAAGGCTCAGATCGCTCTGCCTTTCACACATACCCCTCTTCTCTCTGCTTCTCTTGGCCACAGGTGGAGCATCCTTACTGATCCTGGACGCCCGAGGGGACCCCTGCCGCTCCCAATCAGGAAGTAGACAGGTCAGGCCAGAAAGACCCAAGGTCAGGGTCAGTCTCATGTCCCTGAGCAAAACCAGCTGATAGAACTGGGTTAGACCTGGGGTATAGACCCTTAGAACCTTCTGCAGGCCCTTTTGAGTATCTGTCCCTACGTGGCTGCTCCAACTGACCAACTGGCCCTGTGCGATCACCACTGGGTGAGTCTCCAAGGTACACAGTCTTCTGAGTGGGAGATGCATCAGTAACTTCGTATTAAGATGGAAAATGATGTAGGAGAGAGGACATGTCCCTTCTCCCCTTCCCTTTGGCCTCATCCCTAAATTGACAGAGACAGATTAACAGGAGGAAAATGAACAGAAGCTGAATAACATGTACATGTGGGAGAGACCCAGGAAAACGAAGTTGCCGGAGTGGGCGAAACCATGACTTTTAGATACATCCTCCAGCGAAAGAAAACAGAAGATCTTGTGTGTCGGGGTGGTGGGGAGCCAGACATGAGAGCAGAGCCTGAGAAGGGCAGGAGACAGGGCAAGTTCGCTCTGCAGGTGACCTCTCGCCTTCTGCCTTGACTGGAGTTTCCAGAGACTGAGTCATCAACCTCTCTTCCCAGTAGGGCAAGGGAGATATCCTGACAAACAGAAATGTCTTCTTAAAGAATATTTTACTTATTTATGGCTATGCTGGGTCTGCGTTACGGTTGCGGGCTTTTAGTGGGGGTTACTCTCTAGCTGCAGTGTGGGGCACAGGCTGTTGGGCTCAGTAGTTTGGGCTCCTGGGCTCCAGATCACAGGCTCGGGTGGTGTGGCACACGGGCTTAGCTGCCCCGAGGCATGTGTGATCTTCCCAGACTAGGGCTCGAACCTGCGTCCCCTGCACTGGCAGGCGGACTCTTCACCCCTGGACTCCAGGGAAGTCCTGAATGTCTTTCATTTAAGGGTAACTTTCACTTGGCTTTCAGCACTTCTGTGTCTGTGGTTTCTTAAAAATAAGCAGGTTAAAAGGATCCTTCAGCCAGAGAGGTGTGTTTCAGGGGCAATTTCTGCTCCCCTGTGAGACCAAGGGCGGGTCATTTTCTATGAGCAGGTGGGATGGGGTGGGGCGATGGGCTGCTCTGCGTGTGTGTAGGGGAGAACCCGGGCTGGGGCGGGGATGCTGGTGCAGAAAGAGGCCGAGGAGCACACCTTGGGCAGGTGTGGGCCAGAACCCAAGGCAATGGGCAGTTGGTTGGTGCCCCTGGGGGCAGGAAGGGACATTTCCGCTGAGGTCTGCAGTTAGGAAGGGGGTGGACTAGAGCAGAGGGAGGAAAGATCAGTGGGTCTGAGGCATTAGGGCCCCCCTCTCGGGTGGGGGGAGCTCCTCGAGTGGGCCAGATCTCCCTGAACTCACAGCTGTGACAGTACCCATCCCCCCACTGTGGGAGGCGGGTGTGGCATCTCTGTGGGTGCACCTCCCCGCAGGTTTCAGGGAGGAGGTGGTGCTTGGCGGGGCCCCGGGGTTGTGCCATGTGCCCGGCACCCTGGGCTGTGGGCTGGTGTGTGGGGAAGAGGCCCAGGAAAGTTAGGAAGTGGGTTGCTTGCCCAGGGTGGGGTCTTTCTAAGTGCTGGTCCATCCCTGAGCCCAGTGAGGCCTGAACAGACAAGGGCAAGGGTCACACAAGG
>SJYC01059802.1:0-28857 GCA_006408675.1 Madoqua kirkii
CACAAGGTCCCCCCCCCCCCCGCCGCCCCACCGCCCGTTGCAGCTCTGGGGTTGAGTGCTAGTGATTCCAGCAGCAGAGTCAACCCGGGGCTGGAACCCTCCGGAGCTAAACTGACCCCTAGAGATGCCCTCGTTGCCGCACAGAGCCTCTCCGCCCAGCCCCCACCTCTGTGCCACCTGAGGGTCAGACTGTTCAGGAAAGGAAGGAATGAGGAGGAACAGCGTTCCCTCTGGATTTGGAGCTGGTGGGACCCCTCGGAGCGTGTACCCACCTATCTCTGTCTAGCTGTCTGTTTGCAGATCTATCTATTCACCATCTCCATACCTCTGTCTTCTATCTACCATCTATTATCTACCTACCTATGTAACTGTGTATCTATCTATCCAGTCATCATCACTGTATCATCTCCATCCATCCATCCATCATCCTGAGGTTTAAAGGACTTTTCAGAGCTCCTCTCTCTCCTGTTCTGATGGACTTACTTTCCATTTGAATGGAAGCACCTTCTCCATCCGCAGAGACTAGACAGAGCCCTCTATGCCTAGGCTGCAACGAGGCACAACCTGAGCAGACTCAGTCACTCAGTCGTGTCTGACTCTTTGTGACTCCATGGACTACAGTCCGCCAGGCTCCTCTGTCCATGGGATTCTCCAGGCAAGAATACTGGAGTGGGTTGCCATGCCCTCCTCCAGGGGCTCTGGCCTGCCCAGAGATCAAACCCAGGTCTCCTGCATTTGGCAAGTGGATTCTTTACCACTGAGCCCCCAGGGAAGCCCCAGGCTCCCTACTAGCCCTAGCCAGCCTCAAGTTAGTAACGGAGGAGACAGCTGTGTCGTGACTCAAATAAGATTTGGGGCTCATGGAGCTGGTGCCCTTCAGCCAGCCCATGACCGAGTTCAGCATCTCCGCCTGGGTCTCTGCTTCTGTGAGCTACTTTTATTGTGGCCCTTGGGCAAACCGCACACCCTCTGCACACCTGAGTGCTCACCTGTGCACCATGTGGACAGTCACCCCGGCTCACCGGCTGCACAGAGAGCACTGCTCCCCTGGTCTCAGTGCAGAAATTAAACAGTAAAAGATGATCAGAATGCAGATGACAGAAATGGAGGTGTGAAGAGCAAAGGCAGGTGGGGGAAATGGATTGGGAAAAAAAAAGGAAAACGAACATTTTTGGACAGACATCCCAACAGAAAAAGGGACAAAATATACAGGTACCTCATAAAGAAAATATATAAATGGCCAATAAACCAGAGAGAAGGTGCTTGCTGTCAATGGTTATTAGGCAAATGCCAGCTGAAACCACAAGAAGATACCCCTGCATACCCACCAGAATGGCTCCCTTCAAAAAGACTGACCCTGCCTGGTGCTGGTGGGGTTGAGGTACCGTGGGAATCTCAAACACAGCTAGACTATGAAGAGCGGCTCTTTGTAAACTGTTTGCCAGGACCCACTGCAACCAACTGTGCAAACCTGTGACTCATCAGCCCCACTCCTAGCTCTGTAACAGTGCTGTGCTTAGTCGCTCAGTCATGTCTGACTCTCTGCGACCCCATGGACTGCAGCACACAAGGCCTCCTTGTCCATCACCAACTCCTAGAGTTTACTCAAATGCCGGTGATGCCATCCAAGCATCTCATCCTCTGTCATCCCCTTCTCCTTCTGCCTTCAATCTTTCCCAGCAGCAGGGTCTTTTCCAGTGAGTCATTTCTTCACATCAGGTGGCCAAAATATTGGCACTTCAGCTTCAGCATCAGTCCTTTCAATGAATATTCAGGATCAATTTCCTTTAGGATGGACTGGTTGAATCTCCTTGCTGTCCAAGGGACTCTCAAGAGTCTTCTCCAACACCACAGTTCAAAAGCATCAATTCTTTGGTGCTCAGCTTTCTTTATAGTCCAACTCTCACATCCATACATGACTACTGGAAAAACCGTAGCTTTGACTAGATTGACCTTTGTCAGCAAAGTAATGTCTCTGCTTTTTAATATGCTGTCTAGGTTGGTCATAACTTTCCTTCCAAGGAGCAAGCATCTTTTAATTTCATGGCTGCAGTTACCATTTGCAGTGATCTTGGATCCCAGAAAAATAAAGTCAGCCACTGTTTCCACTGTTTCGCCATCTATTTCCTGTGAAGTGATGGGACTGGATGCCATGATCTTAGTTTTCTGAATGTTGAGATTTAAGCCAAATTTTTCACTCTCCTCTTTCATTTTCATCAAGAGGCTCTTCAGTTCCTCTTCACTTTCTGCCAGGTGGTGTCATCTGCATATCTGAGGTTATTGATATTTCTCCCGGGTAATCTTGATTCCAGCTTGTGCTTCATCCAGCCCAGCATTCCGCATGATGTACTCTGCATAGAAGTTAAATAAGCAGGGTGACAATATATAGCCTTGAAGTACTCCTTTCCCAACTTGGAACCAGTCTGTTGTACCATGTCCTGTTCTAACTGTTGCTTCTTGACCTGCATATAGATTTCTTAGGAGGCAGGCAAGGTGGTTTGGTAGTCCATAGTATACATAGTATATGATCTCATTAAAGTTCAGAAGCAGGCATGCTGAGCTGTAACTTTTTTAAAAATTGTATTATTGGAGGACAATTGTTTGACAATGTTGTGTTAGTTTCTGCTGCACAACAAAGTAAGTCAGCTGTGCGTGTACGTATGTCCCCTCCCTCCTGAGCTGCCCTCCTTGGTGCCCCTTCCTACCCTTCCAGGTCTGAGTTATGATTTTATGTTTTTAAAGATTTATGATTTTGTTTATTATGATTTTATGTTTTTTTTAATGTGGACCATTTTTAAAGTCTTTGTTGAATTGGCTATAATATTGCTTCTGTTTTCTTATATTTTGGTTTTTTGATTCTAGTTCAGTTCAGTTTAGTCGCTCAGTTGAGTTCAACTCTTTGTGATCCCATGAACTGCTAGCACGCCAGGGCCTCCCTGTCCGTCACCAACTCCCAGAGCTAACTCAAACTCATATCCCTTGAGTCGGTGATGCCATCCAACCGTCTCACCCTCTGTCGTCCCCTTCTCCTCCTGCCTTCAATCTTTCCCAGCATCAGGATATTTTCCAATGAGGCAGCTCTTCATGTCAGATGGCCAAAGTATTGAAATTTCACCTTCAACATCAGTCCTTCCAATGAATATTCAGGACTGATTTCCTTTAGGATGGACTGGATGTATCTTCTTGCAGTCCAAGGGACTCTTAAGAGTCTTCTTCAACATCACAGTTCAAAAGCATCAATTCTTCGGCATTCATAGCTTTGACTAGATGGACCTTTGTTGACAAAGTATTGGCCCCAAGTCATGCAGAATCCTAGCTCCCCAAGGAGGGAATCGAACCCACACCCTCTGCATTAGAAGGCGAAGTGTTAACCACTGGACCACCAGGGAGGTCCCTGAGCTGTGATTTTAGAAGTTAGGGTATTGATTAGCCTTGAGTGGAGGTAGAGGTTGGAGTGGGCAGAGGTGAGCTTCTGGGGGTGCTGGTGAGGTGCTTTCCCAAACTGAGTGCTGATCACACAGATGTGTTCATTTTGCGAAATTTTTAATAAAAAAAAAAGAGAGACACTGTTGACGGGCATGTGGTTTCAGCAAATTATGAAGTCTAACTGTATTAGGGGTGAGGGTTTCCCTGAGGGCTCAGTGGCAAAGACTCTGCCTACAATGCAGGAGACACAGGTTTGATCCCTGAGGTGGGAGGGTCTCCTGGAGGAGGAAATAGCAACCCCATTGCAGTATTCTTGCCTAGAAAATCCCATAACAGAGGAGTCTGGCGGGCTAGAGCCCATGGGGTCACAAGAGTTGGCCACGACTGAGTGATTAACAACAGCAACATATTAGTGGTGCAACCCTGAGATACAATACTACATTTAATTTTCTTGTCTTCCCAAGGACCTCTATGACATGGCTTCAAGCATGGCGGACCCAGGCAGCCTCGTCCACCACACCAACTCCTGCCTTCCCCACCACCCGCCCCGGGTGGCCAGTGTGATGCTGTCTCTGTTCTACACGGCCCTCTTGATCTTTGCCGTCCTAGGAAATGTGCTGGCCCTTCGCCTGGCCTATCAAAAGGACAAGAAGATCAACTCAACCGATGTTTTCCTGGTCCACCTGGCAGTGTCTGACCTCCTGTCGCCCTAACCCTGCCCGGGAAGATCACCTACTTCCTGCTGGACTTCAGCTGGCCTTTTGGGGAGGGGCTCTGCAGGCTGACGGCCTTCATTTTCTTCGTGAACACCTACTCGGGCATCTACCTGATGGCGTGCGTGAGCGTGGACCGCTACTTGGCCGTGGTCCGTGCCCACCAGTGTCCCCGGCTGCGTGAGCCCGGGCGGGCCCAGCTCATCTGTGCGGCTGTGTGGATCCTGGCGACGCTGCAGACGGCGCCGCTGCTCGGGTTCACCATGACCACACGCCTGGCTGGCAGGCTGACCTGCCTGGAGTATGACAGTGTCCAGCGGGTGTTCACGCTGCCCGTCATGGTCCTGGTGACCTCCGCTCTGAGCTTCTGCGGGCCGGTGGCCGTCATCCTCTTCTGCTATGTGAAGATCACTGTCAAGCTGTGCAGGACAGCCCGGGACAACCCCCTGACGAGCCGAAGGGGCCACCACCGCAGGGCCTGCCTGCTCACGCTGGTGGTGCTGGTGGCCGTGGTTGTGTGCTTCATCCCCTACCACCTCCACGTCATCCAGTTCATGGTGACAAAGATGCTCCGCCAGCCCACCTGCCCCGAGCAGAGGGTTTTCAAGCTGTGCCTGCAGCTCACCGTCTGCCTCATGAACTTGAACTGCAGCATCGACCCCATCGCTTACTTCTTCGCGTCCTCGCGTTACAGGAAATGGCTCCGCCACTTTCTGAAACTCAAAGCATCACCATCTTCTCCGTCCTCCCCGCAGGAAAAAGCGTCCTCAGAAACACAAAGTATCAACCAGACAGGAGGCTCCTTGCCCTTGGAGGAGAATGAAGTCTAAGAGGTGATGGGCTCTTATCCTGCACCTGGGGGTCAGGGGGGAGGACCCCAAGCTTGTACAATTTGGGGATTGGGTTCTTTAAGAAAAAGAATACAAAACCATAGATGCAAAGTTAGGTACAAGGTCGTGGAAGGTGAGTGAGGAGCTCTGAAGCAAGCATTCATTAGCTTTGCCGTAAACCTATTCTGGGGCTTCCCTGGTGGCTCAGCTGATAAAGAATCTGCCTGCACTGCTGGAGACCTGCATCTAATCCCTGGGCTGCGGAAATCCCTTGGAGAAGGGAAAGGCTACCCACTCCAGTACCATTGCCTGGAGAATTCCATGGACAGAGGAGGCTGGTGGGCTACAGTCCATGGGATTGCAAAGAGTTGGACTCAACTGAAGCGACTTAGCACACAGTGCGCACCTCTCATGTATTCTAATAAACACCGCTTGTTCCTTGGCCTCTGAAGGGTGTGCAGTTTCTTCTGGGAAAAGATTATTTTCACATTAAACGCACTCATGACCAGAAGTATCATTGGCTGAGCACTAGAGTCACAGTTTGGACAAGGTTTCTGATTTGGGGAGGCAAATTGTTGTAAAGAGCAAAAAATTACCCCTCCTCCCCAAACCCAAAATCTCTAGAAGCTTAGAGTTAATGTTTGCAAAAATGCCAAGGTTTTCCTGACAAAGTAAGAAAGCGAGAGGAAGACACCCTTCAAGTTATTGGCCTGGCAGCCTCTGGGGTGGGGGAATGGGGGTGAGGGACTGGGGGATCACTTTTGTAGGAAGTCTGATCTGGCGCAGAGAGTGCACATTCCCGCATCACATGTGTGAGCAGGGCAGTCTGGGGGAAGGAAGAAAGACAAGAACGTGGGCGTGAGTGTTCATTCTTCAGTTGTGTGTGTCAGAAAGTGCGTATGCACGCCGAGTGTTGTTTGCATTTGGTCAAAACAAACCTTTCATGGCACTTCCTTGAGTTTAAAACACAACACAGATCATTTCCACTTGGGCGGTTTTGAATTTTTTGTGAAATAAAACATGTATTTGCCTACCAAAGTGTGGGGGGCTCTGGGGTCAGCGTGAGATTTGTCTCAGCCATGCGGGTCCAGCTCAACCTGCTCACGACCTCTGCGCTCTCCTCACCTCACGGGTATCCCCAGCCCTCCTCCCACCCAATGGAGCCCCCCAGCCCTGCCCCCATGGACTCCCTAACCCTCCCCCATGGGGAGGCAATAATGAAGCATCATCAATTCGGTGACGCAAACCAACAAACATATATGCTCTTGTTCTGGAGGCTCAAAGTTCAAAGTCAAGAGGTCAGTAGGGCTGGCTCCTTCTTGAGCTGCAAGGGAGACTGATCGAGGCCTCTCCTGGCTTCTGGTGCTTTGCTGGCAGTTATTGGTGCTCCTTGGCTTGTGAAACATCACCCCCATCTCTGTCTCCATCTTCACCTGGTTTTCTCCCCGTGTGTCTCCATCTTCACGTGGCATTTTCTTCTTTTCCTAAGGACACCAGTCACCTTGGATTTGTTGTTGTTGTTGAGTCACTAAGTTGTGTCTGACTCTTTGCGACCCCATGGACTGTAGCACAGCAGGCTCCCCTGTTCTTCACTTTCTCCTGGAGTTTGCTCAAACTCATGTCCATTGAATCAGTGATGCCATCCAACCATCTCATCCTCTGTCATCCCCTTTTGTCTTCAATCTTTCCCAGCATCAGGGTCTTTTCCAATGAAATCAGCTCTTCACATCAAGTGGCCAAAGTACTGGAGCTTCAACTTCAGCCTTTCCAATGAATATTCAAGGTTGATTTCTGTTAGGATGGACTGGTTTGAACTCTGTGCAGTCCAAGGGACTCTCAAAAGTCTTCTCCACTCTAATGACCTCATCTGAACTTGATTACACTTATTTCCAATTAAGGTCATATTCATAGGTATGGGGGTAGGGGTTAGGACTTGATCTTATTGGGGGATCCAGCTTTTAACACCCACCCATATCTGAGCACCCCTCTTTCCACTCTTCTCTGGAAGAGTCTCAGCCCATCCCTAATCCCTCCTGTAAGCCCCTGTGATACCACGTCAGAGTCCCATGACCAAAGTGAGACTTGGAGGAAGGAGTAAGAGGGGTCTGCTTAAATACTAGTTGGTCCAAAAAAAAGGTCAACTGCCATGGTTTGTTTTTCAGCCCCAATCAAAATAACTGCATGTCAGAATGGAAGCATCAGAGTGACCCCCTCAGAGGGTCCCCTCACTCTGCATGAGGGAGCATAGCCCAGAAGGTGTAGGGTCCTGTGGTGGGGGCTCTATAACGAGGTCCCTGGGTCCCATTCTGGTGCATGAACTACCTGTGGAGGTGTCTGGAAGGTTCTCCCTTGGGTGGAGGGTCTCCTGATGACTTCTAAGAATTTTAATCACTTGACAGCTTTAAGGAGGAAGAATGGAGAGTTTCAGAAATGGAGTTGATAGATGCCTAAATGTCCCTCTGGCTTCAGCTTTCCCCAGAAAGCATATTTGCACTCAGGATCCCTGCTCTGTTGGCACTACCACCCACCGCAAGCTAACCATGGCCCAGCTTTCACTGCAGTTTTCTCTCTCCACGCCACGCCACAGTGCACGGGGCCAACACAGAGGTGAAGTCCTTCTGGCATATGTGGGCTTGTGGGCAGCCAGGCTCAGATGGGCCAGGTTCCCCGAGGAGACCCCAACCCTGAAGGTCGGGTCACACCTCAGGCCGCAGGAATCCCTCGTGATGGGGACACTGGAACTGGTGACACGCTGTCACTCTTCGCTCCAGCTCAGTGAGGGCGGGGCCAGCGAGGCAGCTGGATAAGAAATCGGGGGCAGAGGCCCCTAAACTTGCTTGCTGCCGCCCTTTGGGAGACCTCTTTGGCAATGTTCCCAGTCTTTATGAACTTCTTGCTGTTCTTTCTCTAATATTTTAGATTTTTCCTCCCCCTTTGTTTCCCCTCTATCTATTTATTTGGGTGTGTTGGGTCTTGGTCACACGGGATCTTTAGTTGCAGTGCACAGGCTTTCTGGTTGTATCGTGAGAGTTTAGTTGTTCCATAACTGGTGGGATCTTAGTTCCTCAACCAGGGATTGAACCTGAGACCCCTGCATTGCAAGGATTCTTAGCCACTGGACCACCAGGAAAGTCCTACTTACTCATTATTGCTGCCACTTAGCAGCTGACCTCACTCAGCCGTCTCAGGAGCTCTGTGGCTCTGAGGGTCACGGGCCGCACACTGCCTGCCTGCGGCCGGTGGCTTCCACCCAGCTCCTGGCCTTCTGTGCCCACAAGTGGGACTCTGGGCTCCCCAAGATACAGCTGTGTTTTTTCCCAAAGCTTCTCATATCAGTTGTTATCAAAATTAAAGCATTATTACCTAAACCAATAAAGTATAAAGGCAAAAAGAAAGAGCTGTTGTAAGAACGAAGTTAAATGCTTTGGGAAGTTTGGTGAAGGTGAATTGCTTACAAAACAAAACATGCTGTCATGACAGGTGAGAGGCAACGTTTATAGGTCACTCGGAAAAGTGAAGAAAACCAAGACGACACACGATCTGACTGCTCTGCTGAGCTCTGGGGCTAACTTCAGTTAAAAAATAATCCAAACTGGAACTCATAAGCAATGCAATGTGGGTGTGGATTATGAAAGACACACGTTTCTTTTTTTTTTAAGACATACATTTCTAATCAGTACAACTACAATTTTTAAAAAGGCCTTAGTGACATTAACACCAATGACATGTTCTAACTTAAAATATTTAATATATGGGCTCCTGTTTGTGTGTGTGTGTGTGTGTGTGTGTATAATTATATGGATATGTACGTGTGTTAAGGTGCTCCTGTCGTGTCTGACTCTGTGACCCAATGGACTATAGCCCAGCAGGCTCCTCTGTCCATGAAATTCTCCAGGCAAGAATCCTGGAATAGGTTGCCATGCCCTCCCTCCTCCAGGGGATCTTCTCAGTGACCCAGGGATTGAACCTCTTACATCTCCTGCGATGGCAGGTGGATTCTTTACCACTAGCGCCACCCAGTAAGCCTGATGAGTCACTGTAAGTCCAAAGTATAAGCTGAAATGCATTAATACACATAACCTACCAAACATCACAGTTTAGCCCAGCCTACCTTAAATGTGCTCAGAACACTTACACTAGCTTACATCTGGGCAGGATCATCTAACACAAAGCCTATTTTTAAAGAAGTGTTGAGCATCTCATGTAATTTATTGAATTCTGAGCTGGCAGCCCAAAACAGAATGGCCATCTGGGTGCAGAATGGCTGTTGACCTGTGACCTCATGGCCGATGGGGGTCTGTGCCTGCCACTCCCAGCATTACCAAGGAGGGCCGGACTGAAGAGCAGCCAGGAAAAGATCAAACTCCGAAATCCTAAGTACAGTTTCCACTGAATGGGTATCACTTTCACACCATCATAAAGTCAACAAATTATAAGCCAAATCTTTGTTAAATTAGGCCCCATCTGTGTGTGTGTTCTACAGTTCATCCAACTCTTTTTTTTTTTTTTCGTTTTATTATTCACTTAATGGAGAAGGAAATGGTAACCCACTCCAGATTCTTGCTTGGAAAATTCCATGGACAGAGGAACCTGGTGGGCTACAGTCCATAGGGTCACAGAGTCAGACATGACTGAGCATGTATGCATGCATGCATTTATTTAATATTTAAGCTCTTGCACTAGATTTTTATGGCTGGTGAACACTGACAAAATTATTTCTTCCACAGAACTATAGAGCGACTTCACCTTCACCTTACTATAACCAAATGTTCCTGGACAGTGTACATATATTGTTGAGCTAATGTCAATACACATCACCATTTTATAAATTACATAAACAAATTGTCAAGTATCCAAATATTAAGTTACACAGCTCAAAGGCTTCAGTTCAGTTCAGTTCAGTCACTCAGTCATGTCCAACTCTTTGCGACCCCATGGACTGCAGCATACCAGGCCTCCCTGTCCATCACCAACTCCTGGAATTTGCTCAAACTCTCGGTGAGGCCATCCAACCATCTCATCCTCTGTCGTCCTCTTTTCCTCCTGCCTTCAATCTTTCCCAGCAGCAGGGTCTTTTCCAATGAGTCAGTTCTTTGCATCAGGTGGGCAACATGCTGGAGTTTCAGCTTCAGCATTAGTCCTTCCAATGAATATTCAGGACTAATTTCCTTTAGGATGGACTGGTTGGATCTCCTTGCAGTCCAAGGGACTCTCAAGAGTCTTCTCCAGTACCACAGTTCAAAAGCGTCAATTCTTTGGCGCTCAGCTTTCTTTCTGGAAAAACCATAGCTTTGACTAGATGGACCTTTGTCGGCAAAGTAATGTCTCTGCTTTTCAATATGTTGTCTAGACTGGTCATAGGTTTTCTTCCAAGGAGCAAGCATTTTTTAGTTTCATGGCTACAGTCACCATCTGCAGTGATTTTGGAGCCCAAGAAAAAAAAGTCTCTCACTGTTTCCATTATTTCCCCAGCTATTTGCCAAAAAGTGATGGGACTGATGCCATGAGCTTCGTTTTCTGAATGCTGAGTTTTAAGCCAGGTTTTTCACTCTCCTCTTTCACTTTCATCTTCACTTTCTGCCATAAGGGTGGTGTCACCTGTATATCTGAGGTTATTGATATTCTCCTGGAAATCTTGATTCCAGCTTGTGTTTCATCCAGCCCAGTGTTTCTCATGATGTACACTGCATATAAGTTAAATAAGCAGGGTGACAATGTACAGCCTTGACGTACTCCTTTCCTGATTTGGAACTAGTCTGTTGTTCCGTGTCCAGTTCTAACTGTTACTTCTTGACCTTCATACAGATTTCTCAGGAGATTTGACTCTTGACCTGCATATCAGATCTCTCATATGCCTATGTCAAAATGTTAAATGTCTGCTTGATTCATTAGCAGAAATCTACTTTTTATTTTTATAAGAGAGGTTGGGAATCATACTTCAAACAAAAATGAGTTGTAGTTTACCCAACTTTTTAATGTTAATTGACTAACCACCACTTCTCAGTCTCAGACAAGAAGGCTTCTGGCAGGTGGCATTTGTACTAAAAATTGTGATGCAATATTGTGATTCATTTGTTGTTGTTCAGTCGCTAAGTTGTGTCTGACTCTTTGCGACACCATGGACTGCAGCACACCACATTTCCTTGTCTTTCACTATCCTCTGGAGTTTGTTTAAACTCATATCCATTGAGTCAGTGATTCCATCCAACCATCTCATCCTGTCGTCCCCTTCTCCTCCTGCCTTCAATCTTTCCCAGCATCAGGGTCTTTTCCAGTGAGTGGGCTCTTTGCATCAGGTGGCCAAACTTTGGAGCCTCAGCATCAGACCTTCCAATGAATATTCAGGACTGATTTCCTTTAGGATTGACTGGTTTTATCTCCTTGCAGTCCAAGGGGCTCTCTAGAGTCTTCTCCAGCACCATGGTTCAAAAGCTTTCATAATTATATTTGGTCATTCAGAGGGCCAGAATTCTTTCTCATATATATTTGGTCTTCATCTCTAGTTCCTGGCTCCCAGCTCCTAAACCTTGTAATTCTCTAAGTGCAGAGAATCATGTAGGTGTGTTTTATTATGTGAACAAGGTGATTTTTGGAAGCACCTAAGGATGGGGGCTGATCGCTGGGAGAACTAACCATCTGACAGAAGAGCTTTCTGTCCCACCCCTCTGTCCTCCAGGGAGGGGAGCAGGGCTGGAGATCAAGCATGCTTCCCCCTTTAAACCGGTCCTTAAGTCATCAGCAGATGTTGATGTCATATTTATCTCTGTGAAGATCTGAACTAGACAGAACCCAGCTGCTGAGGGCTTTGAAGAGACCTCTGACCCTGGTGGCTTGATGCATAGGAAAGGCTGGGGTCAAGTACAGGCTACTGAAATAAGGGTTTTACAAAACCTGCACAGAGGTACTAGGCTGAGCAATGTTTAGACACAGTGCAGTACTTCTGAGGAAACTCAGTACCTAGAGTTACACTAAAAACTCCACTCACACAACTCTCAGGATAGCAAACTGGCTGTGAGTCCCTGTGAAGAAAGGAAATGGCAATATTGTAGGGCAGAAAAGTCAGCCGCCCGGGCTGGGCTCCCCCACTGCCCTCTTGGGGGGCCCAGCACATCTCTGCAGGGGCAGGGGGACCAGAAGTGACTGATGAGCAGAGAGCTGGGACCCCTTTCCCACCATGACACAGGCCGCCATTCCCCGCCCCTGGGTTCCCCATGTCCTTCTGACAATCCTCTTCACCTTCAGCCTGGAAGAGAGGGAGAGCGTTGCAAGGGTTACCGGACAGCCACCATCTTCATCAAACTCAAGGGCTCAGTTCAGAGGCAGGGTTTACAAAGGCTCTGGGCACCGGCCCCACAGGAACCCAGGGATCCTGGTTAAGGAGGCCCAGAAACATCAAGTCCAGTCTGCTGTTTAGGCTCTACCTGGCCACCCGGAAAAATGGAGACTTGTCCTTAATAACAATTTATCTCAGGGGAGACGCTGTATTGCCAGCAATGCTCCTGGAAGTCTGGGGGTCAACATCCTGACCTCGAATGTTGGGCCTGTTAGGAGAGCAGCTGTGGTTTCTCAGGAGCCTGGGATGGGGGAGGTGGGAGCAGCCTGGGCAGAGCTGGGTGGCCTTGGGCACAGTCAGTGGTTTGGGAAGAGAATTCTGGCCACACAGGAGGAATCCCGGTCCCACACAGAAAGAGAAGGTTTCCCTGCCCCTTCTCCATACAGAGAGCAAGGCAGCCAGCACACAGGGAGGAGCCACAGGGAGGAGCCGCGGGCCCTGTGATGTGGTCGGAGCTGGGGAGATTGGGGCAGGAGGCAGGCAGTCAGGACGGTCCTTAGGGGAAAGGTTGGAGGTGGAACGCGTGAGATTTTCCTTCTCTACTCCCACTGACGCTGCAGGCTGCGTGGGGGCGGGAATTTCCCAGCTGGACGCCAGGTCTGGAGCAGCCAGAGCAGGAGGCACTGTGGGGCTGGGTGACACGATTCCAAGAAAAACATTTTGAATCCCAAACTCAGTCTAGGCTTAGGAGTCAGGACTTCGAAGGCAGGTTTTCCTGTATTTGGGAAGGGGAGGGGGTGGTTCACTATAGACAACTTTCTTCCTTCTCTTAGTCTGGAATCTGCTCACTTGAAATTTAGGCCCAATCTGTTGCCTTTTGCACAAAATTCAGAGCCAACATGATATTTTCTAGACCATGGCAATCCACTCCATTATTCTTGCCTGGACAGAGGAGTCTGGAGAGCTATGGTACACAGGGTCACAAAGAGTTGGACAGGACTTAGCAAGTAAACAACAGAAGAAACCAAGCCAAATGGCTCCCTGACACACCCCTCTGCCATGCATCCCCACGTGTGACTGCAAGAGGGGTCTTTGAGGGGTGCCATCTGCCTGAGACTTCGAGGTGTCTTGACAAGAGGCGTGGGTGTCTTTAGGAACTCACACTCTGGCATCAGGCGCTGTCAGCGACAAACTGCTGGAAGCAAAAGGTCAAGCTGGGAACCGCAGTCACACACAGAAACTCGACGTGGGAGGGTGTGTGTGGGGACAGGAATCTCCTCGAGGGTTGGTGATGGATGAAGGGGGACAATGGCCTGGAAGCTGCAGGAAAAGGATGCAAAATAAAGGGTCACCAGTGGGAAGATGAGAACTTGGCAGATGCAGGGAACTGGAAAAGAGGCTGAAAGCAGCTGTTACTGAGTCCCCGGCCAGTGGATCCCAGAGATGAGATGCTAAGGCAAGGAATACGACTTTATTCAGCGAGCCTGCTGACGGAGAAGATGACAGACTAATGCATCAAGATAACCGTCCTGTCGGGGTCTGGATGCCAGGTTCTTTTATGAATCAGAGATCCGGGTGGCAGGAGGAAGGGAAGGGAGGTGAGGAAACAAAATAAAAATGCCATTTAATCTCCAAGATATCTCCTAGAATGGTAAGCCTCATGCAGGGGGATGTATTAATTTCTTCCTTCCTCCCAGGTAGACAGGGTCCTGAATAAAGGCACTTTAACAGTCAGGCAGAGGGGCAGGATTCTCTGGGGCAGGCCATTATATATAGAATTGTAGTAACAAAAAGCAGTGGAAAGGAAGTTGAAGAAACAGCTCCAACATGGAGTCAGAATCGACTTCTCCCTGCAGCAAAGCCAGGACAAACCTGAACGGTCACGCCAGCCTCATGGACTTTAGTTTCTGGTGAAGGACTGAAGCAGAGGGTGGCCGGGGCTCCTTTCAGCTGCCCAAGGCTCTCTCATTCCTTTTCTCATTAGAAAGGAGTCCTGACAAGGAAGCAAACAAGAGCTTGGGGGTGGTGAATCCTTTTTAAAATTCAGGCCTCACCTTGGGATCCCGACAGTGGGCTCTCAGCTCCCCGTCCTCTGGGAGAGAGGTGGTGGAAAGTCTCGATGAGAATTTTGCCTCTGGTTTGGTTTTACTTCACTAGGCACTGCCTGGAAGGGAGGAGGAACTCAGGAGATGGTGTGTTTTTGGACACGGTTGCTCCTTTTCTGTGGCCTGTCTGACTGGAAGCCCAGCGTTGGGGGTTTAGATTTGCCGTGGAGGTGGCACACGAGTCCGCCCTCTCAGGCCCTCTGGTCGAGCGCTGTCAGTGACTGTGGTCGAGGACATCCCTGCACTGTTGACTGTCCCTACAATCTGAGACATGGACACTCAGATCGAGTTGTGGCCTCTCCTTGGGACCAACTAGGCTCCCAGAGTCACCTCAGCCCCCATTCTGAGCAGCCTGATGGCCCTGGCAAGCCTCAGGACGGGGTCTCACAGGGGCCAGTCCTAATTTACAGGCACCAAAGAGCTCCTCTCACTTCAAATAAAGGACCCCAATCTTCTCCAGAAAGATGAGCAGTCTGGTTAAAAAAATTTTTTTGTTTTTCCTGGTAAAGAATAGCACAGCCTAGAACAAAGTTTTATTTAGGTTAACTCTTAAAAAAAAAAAAAACCACCAAAAAGCAAAACACATTAAAAACTTTATTGTTAAGTACCACGCATGTCTAAATTTGCATCAGTCTGAAACACTTCTGCTGGCTTTGCAGAACACAACAGCTGCAAGTTTCTTTAAGTCTTAACAGTCGCTGGCTTTAGGTCTTTCCAAGCTCTTCCGCTCGGCCTCCCCTCCTCCCGTGGTGGGGTCAGCCTACTCTGCCCCACACTGACACCGGGTCAGCCCTGGGCCAGTGGGAATCTGCTTCTAGAGGGGCTGGCCCTGCAGCTAGGGCGGCCTGTACTCCACGAGGAAGCCCTCTCTTCTTGTTGTTTTCTCTTTGTCCCATTTTTACTCCCAGCCCAAGTGGCTAACTGGGGATATTCTAAGCAAAATTCACCCCAGTTAAGTTTCATGGAGTCTTCCAGAACTGCAAGCTGGTATCTGATAATTCTTTTTTTTTTTTAAATGGAAGTGGGGAGTAGCTGGGACAAATCCCCTGGACTGGAGCTGGGTAGAATGGGCCGAGGAGGGTTGAAGTTCCCTTTCCCCTCCTCGTCGGCGGCCTGGCCAGCTCTGCAGCTATGAACTGCTGGCTCTGGGGGATGAAGACTCTGAACAGCCACTGGAGTTTGAAACCAAATTTGATGGGGGGGGGGCGGCGGGGGAGCAATGAAAAAAACGTCCATAAATAAAATCTGACAGGTGCTGTCTGAATAACAGCCCCCTTTCTGGCACAAATGATCTGATATAATGTAGAAAGATACGTTACAGTAGAAAGAATGTTACAGCAGCAGTAATTTCCCATCCGTAGCGCTATTCCCCTGCTTCCTGAAATCTGCAATTTGAGTGCATTTTAAACACATCAGGAGTAAGTGATGATTCTCCAGAGCAAGGGAAATACTCCATAAAAAAATAAAGATAGAAAAGGCATGCTATTTTAATGGCAAACTTATTTTGGATACTTAATGGTAACTGATCTTGGAATTAAGGGAGGGAGCAGCAGGGACCCCCTGTGCCCAGGAGGAGAGCGGGGGCTTGCTGCCAGCCAGTGTGCCGTCCTGGGCTGCGCCCGCTGAGGCCAGCAGCCTGCCAGTCCCTGTGTCGCTGACCGGGACCCTCAGTGCTGCAGCAGGAAGTGGGTGGCCACGTTAAGGTCGTTATTGGAAGCTCTCAGGGCTTCCAACGCGTCACCCCTGGAAAATCCCATCTCCATGAGCCGGGCAACCTGAAAACAGAAACAAAACCGGAAGTCTGATGAGGAGGCTGACCGCATTGCCACCGATCCACCAGCCCCACGATGTTCCTCGTGCGAGTTTTAATGCTCCTCGTGAGCTTTTCAGGTTAAAGAAAAAAAAAACCACCCTTTCATTTAGTGTGAAAGCTGATGTTTATGAAACGACAATAGACCTGTTTCTAGGTGCTCACTATATATAGTCCACAGATGTGCATTTTCTCACCGAATCCTTACTTTCAGGACAAGGAAGGGAGCTCCTGAGGGTCAGTGACCTGCCAGGATGAGCAGAGGGTGGCTGCGTTGTGGGCAAGGGCCTGGGGTGGGAAGGCAGGTCGTGCCAGCGCCCCGCGCACAGGCCTTCAGGGTCAAACTGGATTCCTGAAGAGTAACCCCCAGCCGCATTTCCCCGGGCAGGTGAACAGCTGCTTAACTGGGGATTTATTCCTGATGCTGGTGGACTCTGACGGTGCACACGCCTTGGAGCTCCTGGTGTGGCTCAGGCAGAGCATGGCCTTGGGGTGCCCACCCCACAGCCTCTCCCAGCAGGTGCAGTGCCCCCGGAGTTTCCACCGGCAGAAGGGACGAAGTCCAGGCACAACCTCGCGGAGGAGGCAGCTAGAGCCATGGAGGAAATCCTGAAGCTGTGACTGCAGAGGTTTCCTATGCTTTTACACACAGGCGGTCTCCAAGGTTCAAACGGCAGGGTTACTGGTTTATTCCTTGTGATCTGTTTTCCCACTTGAAAATGTATTACAGAAACATTTAGGACCCTGGACTAGCCGCAGGGGTCTTTTCTTTTTTTAACTTATTTGGAAATAAACTACATTTGCAATAACATATATTGAAAAGTGATACTCTTCCAAATGTTGAGATTTTCAACAAGGTGTAAGTTGACGAGGGCCTGGGGACTTAGTCACCACTTCTAACCTCCCTTCCACAGAACGCGATGCCTGGTGGGCACACAGGGGTCAGAGCCCTGCCACCCCTCCTTCCCCTGCGGAGGAGGGTGTGGGCAGGGCGAGTGGGGAGGGCGGGGCGAATGGGGAAGGAGGTGCCCAGCTGAGTGGGCCAGAACCATTGAGATCCCAGGTTCCTGGGCCCTCAAGGAACCTTTTGTTGCTGTTCAGTCACTAAGTTGTGACCCCAGGGGCTGCATGCAGCACGTCGGGTTCCTCTGTCCTCCACTCTCTCCTAGAGCTTGCTCAAACTCATGTCCATCGAGTCAGTGATGCCTCCAACCATCTCATCCTCTGCCACCCTCTTCTTTGCCTTCAATTTTTCCCAGCATTAGGGTCTTTTCCAATGAAGTCAGCTCTTCACATCAGGTGGCCAAAGTATTAGAATCAGGATCAATCCTTCCAATGAATATTCAGGGTTGATTTCCTTTAGGATTGTCTGGTTGGATCTCCTTGCTGTCCAAGGGACTCTCAAAAGTCTTCTCCAGCACCATAATTCAAAAGCATCAATTCTTCACTGCTCAGCCTTCTTTATGGCCCAACTCTCACATCCGAACATGACTACTGGAAAAACCATAGCTTTGACTGGGTGGACCTTTGCCAGCAAAGTGATGTCTCCGCTTTTTAATACTCTGTCTAGGTTTATCATAGCTTTCCTTCCAAGGAGCAAGCATCATCTCTCATGGCTGCAGTCCCGTCAACAGTGATTTTGGACCCAAGAAAAGAAAATCTGTCACTGCTTTCACTTTTTCCCCTTGAAGTGATGGGGCCAGCTACCATGATCTTAGTTTTTGAATGCTGAGTTTTAAGCCAGCTTTCTCACTCTCCTCTTTTACCCTCATCAAGAATCTTGGGAAGAGGTTAACCCAGCTGGGAGGAAACGAGGCACACTTTTCAGAAGCAGGGGCTCTGGCTGGTACTTTTCAAACTGCAGCTGGGACCCCTTATCAGTGGGTTAAGACCAAGTTTAAAAACAAAGCTTAAAACCTCATTCTGGTTCCCCATCCTCCACACACGCTCCCAAGGGTCAACCTTGGTGGCCCATTTCCAGCTCAACCTTTGGGCTGAGGCACTGATGGCTGGTGTGGGCAGAGGCAGGGCCTCTGCTTCCATTTCCCCTCAGGGGAGGAATAGCCGTTTCAGGAGTTTCAGGAACACTCCATCACTCACTGGCTGGGACAGAAGGCTCTTCCTCAAGGGGGCCGATCTGGGTCTCACTACTTGTCACCCATGGGGCTTCCAAGGCCTTGATCTGCTTTTGAAGCCACAGGAAACGCCCCGTTTCCTTCTCTGCGTGAAGCCTCCAGTGTCCTCCTCTCTCACTCCTGGTCCCTCCTGGCCGTGTGGCTCCATGTCTCCCACCTGGTTAACTCGTCTTTGTCCCAATGGTCTCAGGGCCCTATGGTCTTTCCCGAGTCCCCCAGCCGAGGATGAACTCAGAGTGGGCGCCTCGTGGTCCTGCCAACCTCTGTCCTGTGCTCCTCGTGACTGGGACCAGGAGGGTGGCTCCTCCTTGTCACGGTCAGGGTGCGGTGACCTTTGCCCACACCCGCGTCTCAGGGTGCAGCACTGTCCAGCCTGCCCCTGCGCCCAGCGCTTGCCCGTTTCTACTGCTGCAGGATATGGTGCTGCTGGCATGGTGTGCTCAGGGCAGAGTGCACCTTCGAAGCTGTGACTCCCAGCCTTGGCACAGTGGGCACGCACGTGTGTGTGTGCTGCACACATGCCCTGCGTGTGTAACGACAGCATTCTGGGGCGGTGAGTGATGCTGGGCTTGCAATAAACTGAGCGAAATGTGCTCAAGCTAGGCCTCTGGGCTCTGGGTGAGTTTAAACCGCTCGTCCAAGTTCAGGACTGGGTGCTGTCAAACTTCTGATCACTGTCTAGTAACCAAAACTGCCCTCGGCTTAAATTCTGCCCTTGACAGTATTAGTCACCTCCTTCAAATGGATATCATCCCCATCTGATTAGCAAATGAACAAGTCACTCAAAGTAAACACCAAGCAAACAAGATCAGAGGCGAGCCCAGAACTCACCAGAGTCCGCCCCTTTCTACCCAGGTGGCTTAGTCAGCAATCTTTTTGCATTTTCACCAGTTTCACACTCGGTGTTATTATCCGTTGCGATGTCATCAACATCCCTCTTGAGGGGATGAGGGGCACACGTGTCTTGGTGGCATCCTGTGTCAACAGGAGAGCGGTGTGGGGCCTTCAGACCACAAGGCCCTTTTCCTCCACGAGTGTCTGCTCTATCATCTGTCTCAGGCTCCTCCCAGACGTGACATGTCCGTTCTCAGGATCCACACTTTTCCCTTTTCCTTGGGGGGCCTTTCACACTGTCTGTCATTCGGGGAGAAGGGCCACAGGAAATGTGCTGGACGTGTGGTCAACAGGGCACAGCCACCTTACTGGTGCAGGTAGTCCTGCCGGGCTATTTCCACTTCTGGATTGACATAACCTTTCATGATGCCTATTCCCGTGACTTCCGGTTAAGGACCACGATCTTTAGTGGAGTGAACGTGGCCCAGTGAGGAGGTGGGCAGCTCCTTCCCTGCTGTGTCCCTTACCCATGGACACACACCATGGGGCCGATGATTTGGCCGTTTTCAACGGAACAAACGCGTGGCAGACGCCACATTCACTGTCACCTCTAGGACTTAAGGCCTGGCTGCTTCTTCACGCCCAGCGACAGGAACAAATTCATCTGTTCGGCAAATCACGATTCATAACCTGGAGCTGTGATGCGAGAGCCTCGTCTGGTGCTGGCACTGGGCGGGGGCGCTGACCGCAGCTTCCATCTGCTGGAGTTTCCTGTCCAGCGACTCTGAATCTGGTTTGGAATCGAGGAGATGCTGAGCACAGGCCGCCCCCAACACAGAGCAGAGCACACGCGGCACTGGGGCCAGAGGGAAAGCGGCTGGGGTCTGCGGCGGGCCAGGCTGCGTCTGAGGTGCTGAAGTCCTGGTGAGCAGAGAGCCGTTCTGTGCACGCCAGGCTGCCTCTGAGGTCATTCTCTCCCAGAAACCATCGACCACATGTGCCGTCACTGGTTTTGACAGCCGAGCTAGGTTTTTCGCAGGTCTCCACAGCTCTGTGCAGGCCACGGCTGGCTGGCCATCACAGCCCCTTGCCTAAAGCTGGCTCTGGGGTCTTTTGGATTTCTTAAGGGGTGAGGAGACGAGTGTGATTAGAGAATTTGCGCTGCTGACTGACCTGGTACTCTGACCAGAGGAGAAAGCTCAGAAAGTAGAAATCAGGTTAGCAGTATTTAGAAACTGAACACGAGGAAAGGGTACTTGTGGGTTTCCTTTAGTTTTCCCAAACTACAAACACCTACAGAACAATGAAACGGCAAGCTTGGGGTGGGTGTGAGGAAAATAATCAGAGGACCAGAAGGAGGACACTGAGGGGTTACCACGGGGTCCCCGTCATCCCACGGCGGACAGTGCCGGCTGGGGCGCCCACGGCCACATAGGAGCCCGTGCCTCCTGCTGCTGCCCATCCTCGGGGGCCCAGGTCTCAGCAGATGGCGCAGCCCTGGGGTGGACGCTGAGAACCATCGTCATGGTCCTGCTGGTTAACCGGCGCCTGACTCGCACAGACCTCGAGCGTTTCGCAACTGTCTGGGTGTGAAGGCCGACTTAGCCTGTGACGCAGGGACTCCCGTGCTCGGTGGCGGCGAGAGATGGCCGAGGCCCCACAGGCCTGTGGTTGGGTGAGCAAGACTCTCTAGAGAGTCAGGCAGGACTCTCTAGAGGCTCATGATTCCTCAAAGTAAAACCACAGGGGAGCCGGCAGCTGTGAGAGAGGCTCCACAGTCCTGGGGGTTGGGAGGCTGGGACCCCGCCGGGTAGCAGAGGGGCTCCACAGAGTCACCGTGTGACCCCAGGCCAGAACTAGGGCGCCAGGCTCCCAGCTACTCGCCGCTTTGGGGTAAGAGAGACGGGTGCAAAAGGCTGGGACAGTGGCCGGCAGCTGGCAGGCGCTCAGGAGCGTCTCCTCCTGTGATCATCCTGTGCTACTGAGAAACCACCGGGCCAGGTGTGATCCCTCTCTCGGGGCCTCTGAAGTGACAGACTGCCCTGGTGTTTTGTTTTCGGCACTCACTTAAACTGCTTCCACTTTGCTAGTTTTATATCCTTTGTTGGTCAAAGAACTGGCGTGTCTTTCACGAGATCAAAGGCAGGCTCATTTTCAGAGGTGTCACGGCGAGCTCGGAGTGGCTGGAGGGAGGTTCCGGATCAGAAGGGCCACCCCCTGAATCCCGAGTCACTGCCATCCACAAAGAGGCTCAGGTTCTGAGATTCCACCCCAGGTCCACAGCCAAGCACCCACACACACACCTCCTGCCATGGCCGAGTATGGCCATGCTGAACAGCAAAGCAAGGGGTGTGTGTCACCTGTTTAGAGTGTTTGCTGCTGCTAAATCACTTCAGTCGTGTCCGACTCTGTGCGACCCCATAGACGGCAGCCCACCACACTCCCCCTTCCCTGGGATTCTCCAGGCAAGAACACTGGAGTGGGTTGCCCTTTCCTTCTCCAATGCATGAAACTGAAAAGTGAAGTTGCTCAGTCATGCCCGACTCTTCACGACCCCATGGACTACTAGGCTCCGCTGTCCATGGGATTTTCCAGGCAGGAGTACTGGAGTGGGTTGCCATTTCCTTCTCTAGCATTTAAACCTTGTAAATAAGCACTGGCCTAACAAAACTAAGATGGTCAGCCCGAGTGAAGTTGGACAGGGAGAGAGCAGAGTTGAGAGCATGTGAGTCAGTGCGGGGCTGGTGGGGCCACAGCGGTCCCGAAAACCCAGGACAGGAACTTCCTAAAACTCATCTCCTCCAACGATCCTTTCCTGTTTCAGAGCCCAGTGAATCCTTTCTTCCTTCTGCCTGCCCATCGATCGTGGAAAAGTTTCCACCTAAAAATTCTCGCCATGAAACATCAGAGTAGAGTTCCTCTTAGTTTCTAGTCTAAAAACCTGAATGAACCTTGTCTCTAACTTCTTTTGGAAACTGGGTAGAGCTGGGTCAATATCCAGAGAGGACGTTACGATTTCCTGTCACTTATTCATAAAAAACTCAGGTGACTCAAATGTAATGTCTCTGGGGCCTGTTTCTGGTGACTGAAAATGCTACTTCCCAGCATTATGATCAGAGGAACTGGACGGGGAGCAGAAGCGGGCACTGACATTGCAGCTCAGAGGGAAACATGAGTGCAAGGGCCCACAGTGCCCTGCAGCTCCAGCAGCTGCTCTTGGTCAGGGGTCCCCCAAGGCCAGCCTTGGGGATGGGAGGGGTCCTGTCACTGACATCCACGTCTGTGCTGTAAAGGAGGACACGGTGGAACACACTTCCCAAGGAGAGACCCCAGCAAGCGAGAAAAGAAACCTAAAGAGAGAGGAGATAAACCTGGGCCAGTGTTCCTTTCCTTTCCCCTTTTTTCTTTTTTAAATCCTCTGTGGTTGGGACAAGTGCCCCTAACACCTCAAGGTTATTCTTACTCAAGGAAAGGCATAGAAGCCTGCCTTAACATCTCCTTGCAGTTCAACCACTCTCTGACTCGAGTGAAGCAGCGCGCTCGTTCCAGTGACATCTACAGCAATTCCTCTCAGTCTGAAACACTCCTCTGCTTGTTTTGAGTAAGACTGTGGTTTCAACTTCCCTTTAGCTAAGGGTGTCAAAAACAAATGGTTTTGGGGGTTCTTACTTCCCAAATTCTGACTCTTGCAAAAAGCCATGCCCACCTGAAAGGTGGTCCCAGCCCCTTCCCCCAGGGCTGCCTGTGGTGGCTGGACATGTCCCAGGCCACATGCACGCCCTGCTGGGAGGGTGGCCACCTCTTGGGCTTGTCAAGGCAAGCTCAGGACCAGACCCCTGTGGGTCAGAGCTGCCCTCGCCCCGTGTCAGCTAGCCCCCGCCCCTCCTCCTTGGAGCTGCTGAGGCCCTGTGGTCACACAGCTGGCTGAGTGGACTGGTTCTCCTCTGTGCCTACCCAAAGCAGGCAGCTCAGCGGCCCCTCACCTTTGCACTGCCCTGCGTGCTTTGTTGTTTGGTCCTGAGAAGACCCTCACTACTGGCCGGAGGGGTCTCCTCTGCTTACATCTTGCAGCATTCAGCAGACTCAAGCACCCCCCAAACTGGCTGATTATTTGACTGCTACCCAATAATTCACTCTAACAAAACATGTGTTCTAACACTAGTATGAGAGATCAGAGATGGAAAGGGATGATGGAGGACCACTCTCTTAACACATTTTAAAGTGAAAACAAGGGTTCTTTTGAAGGAGAAGTCCTCCAACCACACGTTCACGTTCGGGCCTCTAATCCCCTCCACTGGGGCATCTGCGGCCTCAGGCTCCATGTCAGGAAAGAACATGGAAGAGAAGGTGCCAGCCCCCGTGCAGTTCACCATCTGCCAGGGAGCCAGATGGCGTGGGTGTCTCTAGATCAACACTCAGCTCACTGCGGGTAAAGACAATCAGGGCTGGAGCACTACGCGAGGGGCTATTTTCATAATGAGCTCTGTGGAGTTTAGGTGGGCTTTTCGGAGGCAGTGATTAAGGATCCCAGAGACGAGGGAAGAGACTCCCTGAGATTGAGATCCTCTCACACTGAAGAGATTTGGCTCCTTGTTTGCTGAGATTGAGTGTCTGTGTACTATCTCTCTCTACTGGGTCCAATGGATATTTCAGAGGACGTGAATGGAATCCACATGACTCCATTCCATCCTCACATATTGTAAACATGCTAAGTGCCATTGCATCTCGTCTGGTAAGACTCTCATAAGCACCAGGACTGTACTATGTTCCCCAGGCAGGGATGGAAAAAATTACATACGTGGTTAGGATCATAAGCCCTTTCCTCCGCATCTAATCCATCCTCCAAGGAAACGCAACAATACGATTCCTTGTTTAAAATCCTGCTTGGTTTCCTAATGCCTAAAGTCCGTAGAGTCAAAGCTATGGTTTTTCCAGTAGTTGTTTATGGATGTGAGAGTTAGACCATAAAGAAGGCTGAGCACTGAAGAACTGATGCTTCTAAATTGTGGTGCTGGAGAAGACTCTTGAGAGTCCCATGGTTCGGAGTGGCTGGAGGGAGGTTCCGGATCAGAAGGGCCACCCCCTGAATCCCGAGTCACTGCCATCCACAAAGAGGCTCAGGTTCTGAGATTCCACCCCAGGTCCACAGCCAAGCACCCACACACACACCTCCTGCCATGGCCGAGTATGGCCATGCTGAACAGCAAAGCAAGGGGTGTGTGTCACCTGTTTAGAGTGTTTGCTGCTGCTAAATCACTTCAGTCGTGTCCGACTCTGTGCGACCCCATAGACGGCAGCCCACCACACTCCCCCTTCCCTGGGATTCTCCAGGCAAGAACACTGGAGTGGGTTGCCCTTTCCTTCTCCAATGCATGAAACTGAAAAGTGAAGTTGCTCAGTCATGCCCGACTCTTCACGACCCCATGGACTACTAGGCTCCGCTGTCCATGGGATTTTCCAGGCAGGAGTACTGGAGTGGGTTGCCATTTCCTTCTCTAGCATTTAAACCTTGTAAATAAGCACTGGCCTAACAAAACTAAGATGGTCAGCCCGAGTGAAGTTGGACAGGGAGAGAGCAGAGTTGAGAGCATGTGAGTCAGTGCGGGGCTGGTGGGGCCACAGCGGTCCCGAAAACCCAGGACAGGAACTTCCTAAAACTCATCTCCTCCAACGATCCTTTCCTGTTTCAGAGCCCAGTGAATCCTTTCTTCCTTCTGCCTGCCCATCGATCGTGGAAAAGTTTCCACCTAAAAATTCTCGCCATGAAACATCAGAGTAGAGTTCCTCTTAGTTTCTAGTCTAAAAACCTGAATGAACCTTGTCTCTAACTTCTTTTGGAAACTGGGTAGAGCTGGGTCAATATCCAGAGAGGACGTTACGATTTCCCTGTCACTTATTCATAAAAAACTCAGGTGACTCAAATGTAATGTCTCTGGGGCCTGTTTCTGGTGACTGAAAATGCTACTTCCCAGCATTATGATCAGAGGAACTGGACGGGGAGCAGAAGCGGGCACTGACATTGCAGCTCAGAGGGAAACATGAGTGCAAGGGCCCACAGTGCCCTGCAGCTCCAGCAGCTGCTCTTGGTCAGGGGTCCCCCAAGGCCAGCCTTGGGGATGGGAGGGGTCCTGTCACTGACATCCACGTCTGTGCTGTAAAGGAGGACACGGTGGAACACACTTCCCAAGGAGAGACCCCAGCAAGCGAGAAAAGAAACCTAAAGAGAGAGGAGATAAACCTGGGCCAGTGTTCCTTTCCTTTCCCCTTTTTTCTTTTTTAAATCCTCTGTGGTTGGGACAAGTGCCCCTAACACCTCAAGGTTATTCTTACTCAAGGAAAGGCATAGAAGCCTGCCTTAACATCTCCTTGCAGTTCAACCACTCTCTGACTCGAGTGAAGCAGCGCGCTCGTTCCAGTGACATCTACAGCAATTCCTCTCAGTCTGAAACACTCCTCTGCTTGTTTTGAGTAAGACTGTGGTTTCAACTTCCCTTTAGCTAAGGGTGTCAAAAACAAATGGTTTTGGGGGTTCTTACTTCCCAAATTCTGACTCTTGCAAAAAGCCATGCCCACCTGAAAGGTGGTCCCAGCCCCTTCCCCCAGGGCTGCCTGTGGTGGCTGGACATGTCCCAGGCCACATGCACGCCCTGCTGGGAGGGTGGCCACCTCTTGGGCTTGTCAAGGCAAGCTCAGGACCAGACCCCTGTGGGTCAGAGCTGCCCTCGCCCCGTGTCAGCTAGCCCCCGCCCCTCCTCCTTGGAGCTGCTGAGGCCCTGTGGTCACACAGCTGGCTGAGTGGACTGGTTCTCCTCTGTGCCTACCCAAAGCAGGCAGCTCAGCGGCCCCTCACCTTTGCACTGCCCTGCGTGCTTTGTTGTTTGGTCCTGAGAAGACCCTCACTACTGGCCGGGAGGGGTCTCCTCTGCTTACATCTTGCAGCATTCAGCAGACTCAAGCACCCCCCAAACTGGCTGATTATTTGACTGCTACCCAATAATTCACTCTAACAAAACATGTGTTCTAACACTAGTATGAGAGATCAGAGATGGAAAGGGATGATGGAGGACCACTCTCTTAACACATTTTAAAGTGAAAACAAGGGTTCTTTTGAAGGAGAAGTCCTCCAACCACACGTTCACGTTCGGGCCTCTAATCCCCTCCACTGGGGCATCTGCGGCCTCAGGCTCCATGTCAGGAAAGAACATGGAAGAGAAGGTGCCAGCCCCCGTGCAGTTCACCATCTGCCAGGGAGCCAGATGGCGTGGGTGTCTCTAGATCAACACTCAGCTCACTGCGGGTAAAGACAATCAGGGCTGGAGCACTACGCGAGGGGCTATTTTCATAATGAGCTCTGTGGAGTTTAGGTGGGCTTTTCGGAGGCAGTGATTAAGGATCCCAGAGACGAGGGAAGAGACTCCCTGAGATTGAGATCCTCTCACACTGAAGAGATTTGGCTCCTTGTTTGCTGAGATTGAGTGTCTGTGTACTATCTCTCTCTACTGGGTCCAATGGATATTTCAGAGGACGTGAATGGAATCCACATGACTCCATTCCATCCTCACATATTGTAAACATGCTAAGTGCCATTGCATCTCGTCTGGTAAGACTCTCATAAGCACCAGGACTGTACTATGTTCCCCAGGCAGGGATGGAAAAAATTACATACGTGGTTAGGATCATAAGCCCTTTCCTCCGCATCTAATCCATCCTCCAAGGAAACGCAACAATACGATTCCTTGTTTAAAATCCTGCTTGGTTTCCTAATGCCTAAAGTCCGTAGAGTCAAAGCTATGGTTTTTCCAGTAGTTGTTTATGGATGTGAGAGTTAGACCATAAAGAAGGCTGAGCACTGAAGAACTGATGCTTCTAAATTGTGGTGCTGGAGAAGACTCTTGAGAGTCCCATGGACAGCAAGGAGATCAAACCAGTCAATCCTAGAAAAAATCAACCCTGAATATTCATTGGAAGGACTGATGCTGAAACTGAAGCTCCAATACTTTGGCCACCTATTGCAAAGAACTGATTCATTGGAAAAGACTCTGATGTTGGGCAAGAATGAAGACAGGAGGAGAAGGGGACAAGAGCATGAGATGGTTGGATGGCATCACTGACCCAATGGACATGAGTCTGAACAAGCTCCAGGAGTTGGTGATGGATGGGAAAGCCTGGCGTGCAGCAGTCCATGGGTTGCAAAGAGCTGGACACAACTGAGTGACTGAAGAACAGCCTAGAAGCAGAGGTCCATGCCCCGCTGACGGCCTTGGGATGCCTTCCTGTTTCTTCCCTACCTGGGGACCCTGCCCCACCTGTCAAGTCCCACTCCAACTTAACCCACCTGTGCTCCCCAAATCTGATGTGCTTTTCACCAGGCTGTCTCTTTACAGACAGCATTGCCCACCGCCCCCCAACACTGGCATTCCTTCAGCAGCACTGGGAGACTTGGATGCAGCTGACCAGAGCTGTCCCCCTGCCAGGGCCCCCGCACCAGGCTCTGCACCACACGAGGGCAGGAATCGTTGCCTCACTTATCTCTGTATTTCAAGACCCAGTCCAGGGTTAGAGCAGGCAGAGCACACAGCTGATAACTGCTGGCTGACTAGAAGGAAGGAAATAAACGGACGGAAGAGAGGAAGTCAATATCTGTCAAGTCCACATTCATCCTACTTTCGTTAAGTCCCAGCACTGACTCCGTGAGTCTAACTGCCCCGTCTGACTTCATCTGTGCGTCCCATTAAGCGTGAAGCCAAGAGTCCCTTTCTAAGCTTGGGGAGGGCTCAAGAGAGGCAAAGTTGGGAAGTTATTTCCCCCTTATCATTAAAAAAAAAAAAAAAAAGAGAGAGAGACCAATAATGATAAAATTTCATTATTTGTTAATTTTGAGTTTGGGGGTAATATAAAAAATCCTTGGTTAAGAAGAAAAGAAATCTAAAAGCAAGAGAAATGCAATAATGAAGAGATTTATGTTTAAGATAGTAGGGTTTGGGGTGACATCTGGAATGGGTGAACTGACAAAGGTGCTGGCTGAGAGATAGTAAGAATGGACCGTGAAGAACTGAAAATCCAGAAACTTAACAGCAAAAGTAGAAAAATCGGCAAATATTTCTACAGTCCTGCGTCAGACTATTATTAGACTTAATGAAGGATGCACATTCTTTCTTAGACTCTTCTTTGTTTTCATAATAGATGGACTATATTTCCTATCTCAAATAACTCTCACTAAAATTTCTAAGGTTTATATTCACATCAGAAAAAAAAATCATTTCCCTTTTTCTTGGTTTAGAAAAATTACTGTTTCTTAATGCATTAAAATCACACAACTCTGATATTTAAATAAAGAAAATTGTTGTCATTGTTCAGCTGCTAAGCTGGGTCTGACCCTTTGTGATCCCATGGACTGCATGCAGCCCACTAGGCTACACTGTCCTTCGCTGTAAATAAAGAAAATACAGCACATCCAATTGAAAAATTAAGCGTGAAAAGGTCTTGTTAATCCCAACTATCTTAATGTCACTGACAATAACCTTCATCTAGTGTCCAGGTCAGTGTGGCCTCGCGGGCGCGTCCGACTCTTTGCAGCCCCATGAAGTGCAGCGCCCCCAGGCCTCCCCTCTATCACCAGCCCCGGGAGCCACCCACACCCATGTCCATCGAGCTGGCGATGCCATCCAACCATCTCATCCTCTGTCGTCCCCTTCTCCTTCTGCCCTCAGTCTTTCCCAGCATCAGGGTCT
>SJYC01059804.1:0-26711 GCA_006408675.1 Madoqua kirkii
GGATTTGAAACAGCTCAACTGGAATTCCATCACCTCCACTAGCCTTGTTCGTAGTGATGCTTCCTAAGGCCCACTTGACTTCACATTCCAGGATGTCTGGCTCTAGGTGAGTGATCACACCATCGTGATTATCTGGGTCATGAAGATCTTTTTTGTACAGTTCTTCTGTGTATTCTTGTCACCTCTTCTTAACCTCTTCTGCTTCTGTTAGGTCTATACCATTTCTGTCCTTTATCGAGCCCATCTTTGCATGAAATGTTCCCTTGGGATCTCTAACTTTCTTGAAGAGATCTCTAGTCTTTCCCATTCTATTGTTTTCCTCTATTTCTTTGCACTGATCGCTGAGGAAGGCTTTCTTATCTCTCCTTGCTATTCTTTGGAACTCTGCATTCAAATAGGTATATCTTTCCTTTTCTCCTTTGCTTTTGGCTTCTCTTCTTTTCACAGCTATCTGTAAGGCCTCCTCAGACAGCCATTTTGCTTTTTTACATTTCTTTTTCTTGGGGATGGTCTTGCTCCCTGTCTCCTGTACAATGTCACGAATCTCCGTCCATAGTTCATCAGGCACTCTGTCTATCAGATCTAGTCCCTTAAATCTATTTCTCACTTCCACTGTATAATCATAAGGGATTTGATTTAGGTCATACCTGAATGGTCTAGTGGTTTCCCCCCCTTTCTTCAATTTAAGTCTGAATTTGGCAATAAGGAGTTCATGATTTGAGCCACAGTCAGCTCCTGGTCTTGTTTTTGCTGACTGTATAGAGCTTCTCCATCTTTGGTTGCAAAGAATACAATCAGTCTGATTTCGGTGTTGACCATCTGGTGATGTCCATGTGTAGAGTCTTCTCTTGTGTTGTTGGAAGAAGGTGTTTGCTATGACCAGTGCATTCTCTTGGCAGAACTCTCTTAGCTACCTTCCAGCTAACCCAGAGATCACACGGAAGGTACACTTGTAAATGTTACTCTAAGTGTCTCAAGACAAGGGCAGCATCTTCTTTTTTACAGTCTCTCGAGCACCTACCACAAAAACTACTGACCATCTACATAAATAATGCCAGAGGGGGGACTCTGTGTCTTAATGTGGGACCGTCTTTAAGAGCATTTAAGGATAATCAAGAAACAAAAGAGAAAATCCGGAAAAAAAAATCAACAAATAAGGAAGTTTATGTTAAAAACAACCTCTCAAAAAAAAAAAAAACAAAAAAAAAACAACCAACCTCTCGCGTATTTACGTCTTTTCATAACAGAGTCAAGCAGAAGCAAATGGTATTTTAAACTGATACCAACAACACTTGTTAACCTCACTCTTGTCATTCTGAGAGGATCAAGGACAATGATTCATTAAAAAAAAAAAACAAAAAACACAACGCTAAGACTTCAATTACACACATTCACCTTGCTATCACTTTCTGACACTTTTCCCCCCCCAAATGTCAAAACTAAGAACTATTTCCCCTATAAACACTTTCTATCGTTAACGGTTCTTCTGTGAGGGATGTGAGCTGGGTTCTATCAAGAAGACAGTAATATAACAGAATTTTATTTCTCTTCACCTGAATTTGAGAGTACTGGTTTCTTTTTCAATCAGTTATCTTAAACATTTCACAAATGCCAAGTTGCTCGTTTTTTAGTTTCTAATCATGGGGCTAACATTTTTCTAGTAATTCATCAATGGAGGTGGAAAAGAACTATGGCTCCTTAATGCATCGCTCAACCCTAGCGAGTAGCTCAAAGGATGAGCCTGAGCTGAGGAGTTAAGGGCGAGGGGCTAGGTCAACTCGTCAGGCACATTCAGCTGGTTTCTTTTACTTGTTGTGGCCTCACCCAGAGGGATGCATGGAGGTTCTGCCCAAGAGCCCCTCTTGAGTCCAGAAAAAGCCAGGATATGGACAGTTTTGCCACAGATGCTGAGGGCCTTGGGTCGGACTGGTGTTTGGTGGCTCTGGGGACTAGGGGTGGAGGAGGGCATGGTGCAACTCGCTATGAAATGCTGACCTTGGTCTGCTTTGTTGAGAAAAAAGAGATTTCTTTTTTTCATTTGCAGAATGAAATTTAAAAAGGTTCTTACTGAAATGCTCTAAACTGACTTATAGATTTTCAAAAACATCCCAGTGTGAAGTAATCACAAACTTCAAGGAAAATTTCAAGAAGAGCACTAAGAACTTGATCACTCTTCCACCCAGATTCACCAATTATTACTTTGCTGCAGTTGCTTTCTGTCCACATGCACACATACACATGCTCTACACACATACACTCTATTATACACACACACACACTCTCTCTCTCTCTCCCACTTATTTTCCCTGAGCTACTTGAGATGGAGCCGCATATATCCTGCCCCTATTTCCTTGTCTGCTCTAATCTACAATGCATGCATGCTAAGCCACTTCAGTGGGCGATTCTTCAGTGTCCAACTCTGTGCGACCCCATGGACTGTAGCCCTCTAGGTGCCTCTGTCCCTGGGATTCTCCAGGCAAGAACACTGGAGTGAGTTGCCATTTCCTTCTCCGGGGATCTGCCCGACCCAGAGAACGTAGCCAAGTCTCTTATGTCTCTTGCACTGGCTGGTGGGTTCTTTACCACTAGCACCACCTGGGAGCCCACACACACAACATAATTTCAGAACTGCTGTACTCGTACCCATGAGGAGTCTGAGATTTGCTTGCAGTTCTTTCTTTCTTTTTTTTTTTTTTAAGAGAGAGGACATATTATGTTCACAAGCAACTGAAATTAATTTTCCCCCTTTCTTATATCATTCCCCTAAGATACAGCTGGAACACTTACTTCAGTTGCCTTTTAGTTTTATGGTTGTCCCCAGTGTTGATTTGCTTTTTGAACCTGTTGAACAGTTACTTGATTCCTAAAGTTAAAACCATACAGACAGAGAAGCTCCTGGACCTTCCGCTTCCTTCTCTCCCAGCCCTTGCAGTGAACCAGGTTCAGTAGTTGTGTACATATGAAATGTCATACACTTAAAAATAAGCAATTGCAATGCAATTTTTTTTGAAATTATATCTTCCTCAAAGTCATAAGACCCAGAGAAGTCAACGACAGGGCCCAAATGTCTAAAACGGGTATAGCTGGTAGTTTACTTGGCATCAAATCTCTATTTATCAATATAGGCTTGAATTCTTTCAAGTCCTGTTCACCAAAACTGCCGGGGGTGTGAAGCCAGGATTTAGGGCAAGTACCGGGTGTTATGTTACCTGCTCCTCTGAAACCTCTAGAGGTGGGGATGCTGGTTGTTCAGCTCGCTGACCATCCTGATAGTTTACATTTCTTCGCTGACGCAGAGGAGGGAAAAGACGGTTCCAGTTGATCATTCCTCCCTAGAAAGAGATCATCGCACACAGATCAGACATGGAGGCGAGGAAGTCTTGTAACGTTCAGCACAGCCTTCTCCAGTGACGCAGTCACAGCTGCAGACTGGAGGTAAGACGTCAGATGGATGTGCTGTGCACAAGCGGTAAGGGCCCTGCAGCCCTTCCATCAACAGGCTGCAATCGGCAGCCCAGCCGGCAGGAGATGCGCAGAGACAAACGGAGGGGGTGGGTGCTGCCAAAGCGACTTGTGCCCTCTGGCTGCGGAAGGTGGTGGAAGATGCATGCAGTCACTCCTAACTCAGCCCCACGGTGTCCCAACCGATGCCGTCCCGACTCCGCTGGGCTCTGGAGAAGCCGCAAGGAGGCCAACTCGGGGCGCACAACCAGAGACCTGGAGCTTCCTTCAGCAGCTCTTTAAAATGCTGCTCCTTCCTCTTGCTCTTTTTTAAAATTTAAGTAAATTCCAAGCAAGGTCAGCAGAGAGAAAGAGACCACAGGTGGAGATAAACCCCAGGTTGGGGGACAGGCCTGAGAATGTAAAGGTAAATCCTCCACAGAGGGACAAGTGGTTCAGGCCTGTCCTCCGTGCGGCTTTCTGGATAACTTAACACTGATGGTGAGGTCACTTCTTGCCTTTTCTATGTCATCAGTGAACAAAAGCCACAATGGGAAGAAAGAAAAGTATGTATCTCATGCTGTTTTTTAAAAATGGGTGTTTTTTTTTACTCATATGCCAACTTTTTAATTGATCAACTTCAATCTGTTTCTAGATGTCTTCTGGTTCTGGAAGATTTAGAGACTAAGAAAACCTAAAATTTTTCCTACTATAAATACTTGTGGATAAAATTTTAAAAATATTTCAAAAGCAGAGCTGAGCACAAAGAGGAGACAGAGGCCCTAGGGTGGCAGAATCGAGCTCTGGAAACCAGCGCGGTAAAGGAGCAGCGACAGGTGTGAGGGCGGGCACACTCTGGTGACTCAGACCCACCTGGGCGCTGGCACCGATCTGGGTTCAGGAGTGGAGGCCTCGGGTCTGAAAGACGCTACGACTGTATGCAACAATGCGGTGAAATCTCTCAACGTAATACTGAGTAAAACAAACACAACAACCCCTTTATATGCTAACTTTTCTGTCTGTTATACTTTAATAGAACATTACAAGAAGAAATAGAAAACTTGACAAGACTTTTAGCCATTAATGTCACTGAAATAATACTTAAGGATCTACCTACTGAAAATCTACAGGTGAAGTCCATGAAAATTTTAAGGACCTGCTGTCTTACAATAAATTGTTCTAGAGAAGAGAAAAGGAAAAGAGTCCTTTATCTAATTTTCTGAGGCTATGTAATGCTGTTTCCAAAACTGGAGAAGGCTATCATAAAATAGCCCATTTTTAATTTATGGGCAAATACAATAATCCTAGATAAAATATCAACAAACTCAATCCAACAGTGTTTAAAAAAGAACCATCTTATTCAATAAGATATATTAAATTAATATTTATCTCAGAAATCTTAGAAAAATACAGCAATGTAATTCACACATTAACAAATTAAAAGAGAAAAACCAAATGCTCACTCAACAGATATAAAAATAATTCGATAAAACTTGATGAAGAGACAAGAATGCCTATTACCACCTCTTGCATTCAACACAAGTCGCTGCATCATGAAGACAGACCAACCGTGAAAGAAACTGCAGCACGATGGAAAGGAAGAAACAAAACTATCACTCACACAGGACGGCCGTCTTACCTAGACATGAGGACTGACACGACAGAATACAAGACACAGAAATATCAGTGACATCCCCTGCCTGTGATCACTGAGAGAATGTAACTGCAAAAAATTCCTATTTACAAAGAATAACAGAAACTATTTAGGTACTTAGGAGGGCTTCCCTGGTGACTCAGATGGTAAAGAGTCTGCCTGCAACACAAGAGATGTGGGTTTGATCTCTGAGTCAAGAAGATCCCCTAGATAAGGAAATGGCAACCCACTTCAGTATTCTTGTCTGGGAAACCCCATGGACAGAGGAATCTGGTGGTCCATGGGGTCGCAAAGAGTCAGACATGACTGAGCAACTAACAGCTCTCACACTCACTCATAGGTCCTTACGAATTAAATCTAACACAAGATCTGCAGGTCTCTATGAAAAATGGTGAGCTTGACTGAAGGGTATCAGTGGAAAGACAGCCCATTCCTGCCTGAGAAGGCTCAAACTGGCATCTTCCCACACTCTGCCAATTCCAGAGGGCAGCAGAGATGGTGGGCTGACTCTCAATATCCACATTCTTATTAAAAATAAGATTTCTTTTGGTGACACAGTTACTACACACATTCTCAGCGTCCCCCAGGTGGACTCAGTTGGCCTATGGTACGCAAGCAGGAAGGGCACGCGGGACCCCCAGAGGGGGCCTTCAATGGAGGGACGCAGCCCTCCTCAGTGCCTCCTCCTCCTTCCTGGCCCCGTGCTGAGGACAGGGCAGCAGCAAGGTGGAAAGAGACAGCCTGAAATTAAGGGTCAAAACTTGAATACTTTCAAGAAGTATAAAGGAGGACTTTTATCTACCAGTTACTAGGACTTACTGTCAGACAACAAGAATTAAAGTAGGATGGCATGAGCACGTGATGGGTGAGCAGTACAAAGAAACAGGCTGAGAAGTCAGGAGTAAACATGGCCACTTAGCACCTGATGGAGGGGGCCCTGGAAGCCAGCAGGAGAGACACCATTTAGCCAGCAGCACTGGGACCACTGGTAAAAGACAGGGAAAGAGACAGAATTAGACCTCATGCCACATACAAAACAAGCTTACTTTAAAATAAACCCCACAGATTAAAGATTTAAACCTGGCAAGCTAGGCTGTTAATAAACATTTTAGAAGAAATAAGAGATATTCTTTACGTTGCTGGGATGGGAAAGGATTTCGAAAACCAAAACATGAAGCATAAATCACACTAAAAAAGGGTTGCTAACAATTACAACAAATAAGAATTTTGTGTGATTAAAAACAACAGAGCTAGAAGACAAAGTATAGATTAAGAGAAGACATGTATAACATATAACTGACAAAATAGTATCCAGAATATGTAAAGAATCAATGAGAAAAAATAAATAACACAAGAGAAAAGTGGAGGATGCATGAGAAAAGTGGAGAATCATATGAAAAAACAATTTACAGAAGAGGAAACCCTGAATCAATAAACATAAGAAAAGATGTTCAACCTCACTAGCATGGGAAATGCAGATTAGAACAGTACGAAGTCATTTCATAACCATAAGACTGGCAAAAATAAACTGTCTAACAATACCAAGGATGGGGGTGATATGAAGGAATGGGAATTCTATACAGTGCTATGAGAGTTTACACTGGCACAAACATTTCAGAGAACAATGTGTCAAGATCTAGTAAAACTGAGGATGTTCTATAGTCTAGCAATTTTATCTTCAGGGAGCTGTGAGTGCCTCAAGGGGCATTTAGAAGGATATTCTCTGAGGCACCGATTATAATATTAAGTAAGAAAGCATAAAAACATCAAACTGCCCCTAAGTAGGGAAATAAACTAGTGAGTGGATCCATTATATAAAAAACAATTACATGTGCAGCTAGAATAACTGAACTAGATCTAATGGATACATCTCAAAAACACAATGTTAAATGAACAAAGAAAGCGACATAAGAATATAGGTATGTAAAACCATTTACATAAATTTAAAAATGTTTAGAATAATTCTATGTAACCTATTTTATGGATATATACGTATGTGTGTATACACACACACACACACACACACACACACACACACACACACACACACACGTGGTGATTCTGCCCCCAAAACCCAGGGAATATTTGGGGGCGGATGTCTGGAGGCATTTTTGGTTGTCTTAGGGGGTGGGGAGGAGTCTGGGGAGAGGGTGGTGGGTGCTGTTGGTTTTTAGGAAGTAGAGGCCACGCCTGCTGCTGCTGCTGCTAAGTCGCTTCAGTCGTGTCTGACTCTGTGTGACCCCAAAGACAGCAGCCCACCAGGCCCCCCCGTCTTTGGGATTCTTCAGTCAAGAACACTAGAGTAGGGTGCCATTGCCTTCTCCAATGGCTGCTACTAAGCAGCCTCTAATGCACAGGACAGACCCCACAACAAAGGACGGCCTGCACCAAAAGGCTCACAGTGTCCTGGCTGAGAAGCCCTGATATACACACAGGTGGTGAAGATACAAATACACGCAGGCAGTGGACACCGTCAAAGGCAGACACACAAGACATCTGCTTCAGGACAAGACAGTGGGAAGTGGGGGAGCCTTTGGATGAATCTGTAACATTTTATTCTTCAAAGGGAGAGAGTGAAAGAAAAGCAAAGCAAAACAAAACAAAAAACCAACAACAAAAATCACAACTAAACCCCAAGCTGTGATAGAAAAAAGTGCTTAAAAAGCAGAAAGTTACAGGAGCTCTAGGTTCTGGGGTGTTTTGACACCGGCCTGCTCTTTCTGCAGGTTCAACGTGAGCCTCTGCAAACAGGAAACACTTCCTTCACTTTGTCTTCTTCAAAAGCAATAACCACATACTCAAAAGAGGAAGGAGGAAACAGCTTGCATTTTGAAGAGCCATTTTATGTTATTACTTGGTAAGGAGATTTTCAAATGAAGTCAAAGTTCTCCTGAAAACAAGCAAACAACTGATTTTCCAACTGAGAGCAGCAAAGGATTGTTTATGTTGTATCATGTGGAAGTTATGTGGACTAGAACTCTATCTCTAAAGGTCTTGGCTGGTTTCAGAGGGGACTGCCAGGCAGGCCATGTCTACACCGAGAAGCCTGGTCAGAAGAGCCCCCCAGGGGCCCCGGGGGCCCTCACAGCTTCCACGGGAGACACGAACAAGGTGCATGTCTGGTCCTTGCTGCCACGGAGCTCCTGATCTCCCCAGGGAAAGGAAGACATCCAGAAAGGGAAGTCAGAACCAGGCAAGGAGGTCCAGGAAGGAAGCCGTGAGGCATCAAAGGGCGGAGCCAAACCTCGGGGGTGAAACTTCAAAGAGGGTGGGGGCTTTTAGCCATTTTAAAGGTTGAGTGTGGTTTCAACCGTGGAGAGGATAGCCAGGCATTTTGTCAGGCTGTTCAAAGACAGGGGACTGAGAATGCATTTATTCCGACTTCAAGGGCCAAAACAATGCTCTGGAGTAATGACAGAGGGACAAAAGAGTAGAGGAGGCTGAGTGACTGAGAGCAGTCTCTACAGCCAGAATACCCGGGTTCAAATCCCAGCTCTGCAATTATCACGTGACCTTAGTGAAGTGGAGCTGGTCGCTCAGTTGTGTCCAACTCTTTTCGACCCCATGGACTGTAGCCTGCCAGGCTCCTCTGTCCATGGGATTTTCCAGGCAAGAATACTGAAGTGGGTTGCCATTTCCTTCTCCAGGGGATCTTCCCAACTCAGGGACTGAACCCGAGTCTCCTGCATTGTAGGCAGACACCCTACCGTCTGAGCCAGCAGGGAAGTCCATGTAACCTGAGGCTTTAGTTAAAAAACAACATCTTTGAACTTCAGTTTTCTCATCTGTAATATGCAAATAACAGCTACACTCACCTCATAAGGGTATGAGAAATAATGAGTTTGTACATATAAAACATTTAAAACAGAGCCTGAAAAATGCTAAAAGCATATTACATATATATTTAGCTATTATTACCATCTGATACTTGTATGGTGTCTTACAGGGTTATTTCTCATGTTCCCAGCTCAACTACAGGACCCTGGAGAGCTGCACTGGGGGTGAGATTTGCATCAAAGCCCCCAGGTGGCGGGCATGACTCTCAGCTCAGTGCAGCCTGAAGCTGGTTCCCCAGCAAAGGGAGAGATGGAGGTTACAGAGCAGGTATAAATGAATGTGATGGTTTAGAACAATGAAGCCTTTCCAAAAGCATCCTTATCTTATTTTAAAAGGCTGGTCACTTGGGGCTGGGAAAGCACCCTTTATTCTCTGTCTTGGTGATCTGAAAGCCTTTATCAGATGCTAGGCTCTGAGCTGTAAAGCAGGTGGGGCCCTCCACGGTGGCTGCCTGTGGACCGTGTCAGGAGGATGCTGGGGTGGGTTACGGGTGCATCAGGACAGAGTGACAGGACTGCTCAGTGACACTGAGAGGCAGCACCTGTACAGGCCCACCCACCCTGCTGTGGCCCATGGGTCCAGTGGCCTCCGCGTCGCAGCACACACAGGCTGTGCGGGCGTGATACACAGGACAGAGAGAGCCCCACACCTGGCCTGGCAGCTTCGGGCCCTCCCTGCCGCCCTGTGCGCTGAAGGGGTTGCTACCTCAGCCCACCTGCAACTGGGACCCAGGGGTCGGGAGTCCTGCCGCAGACTCTGAGGAAACACTGCACGTCTGATGTGAGCAGTTCTCCGTGGAGTTCAGACACAGGGAAGACCGTGCGCTTCAGGTGGCTCGCTTACAGTAGCATCAGGAGTCAGAGTGCCTGCTCAAGCACCGCCAAGAACCTGAGCGGTAAAGCTGGAGAGCAATCTCAGGCGGTGTCCCCGCCTTCCAGAAACCCCCAGTCTGGTATTCTATCCGTTAAATTGCTTTTCCCTCTTCTTCCAGGTTACCCGGAACACCTTCTGCTTGGTCAGCGGTGCCTCCTTCGCTCCCAGGCCCTCCCGGGACCCTGGTCCCCCCGCCCCCATGCCCCTCTGGCTTCTGGGGAATCGCACTTTCTTGGTCTTTTGAGCCTCTGGTCACTCCCTGAGTGCCCCTGAGAGCTGCCGCCTCCGGTCTGTGTCCTTAACATGCTGGCTGGTGTCCCTAAGGTCCTGTTAGGATCATTCTTCCTCTCTCTCCACATCTGTCCCCAGGGGCTCGTATGTCCCCAGGGCCTTAGTTTCCACGTGTCTGGTAGAGACTCCTACCCTGGCCCCCCCATCCAGGTGCTACCCCTGGAACCACACGGCCAGCTCTCCCGACACGTCCCCTCAGAGGCTCCAGAGACAAGTAAGATGGAGCATGTCCCAGACAAAACTCGTCATCGGTCCCGTATCTCTTCCTGTGTCCCCACTCTTGGAGAATGTCCATCCACAGCACAAGCCAGCTCACCAGCTCTGTGAACTAAGTCCCGAGTCCTTCGGAATCCGTCTGTCTCTCTGAACTCTGACTCCCGCCATCCCATTTTAGATCACCGTCAGGGTGACCTTCTGAGAGACAAATCTCATCATGCCATCTCTCCACTTAAAAACCCTTCAGTGGTTCCCACTGCCTTTCTATCAATCTTAAAATACTTTTTTCTTCATTGATAGCAATCACAAACCCACTACTTGCTAACACATTTTTATGAAAACAAACAATTTTCTAAAACAAAAATTAGTTACTGAGAAGAATGGCATTATTTTCTATTTTTGGAAATCTCTTTTATGTCTGGCTTAATGGAAGACAGCTAGATTCTCACATTTCCATCTGCAGTCAAATTTTTTTTTTTTTTCAGTCAATTCTGCTACAAGCTACTCCGGCTTCTGAAGTATATAAAAATATCTAGCCATGTGGAGATATAGAGCTAGACAAAAAATTAGAGTATATTAACAGCCTTCTCTGTAGATATTCTTTGATACTCGTCAAGCTCTTACTGGTTTTAGGATACAGTTCTGGTTTCTCACTAGGGCTTGCCAGCCTCCTGTTGACCACCCCAATGGTTTTCCTCACCACGCTGGCTCAGTCTAGACACGTGCCCAGGAGGCTTCTCTAATCCCCAGGGCACGCACCTTGCCAAGGACAGCCCTTGGGACAATACACTTCAATTCTCTGCCAGGAATCTTCCCAGCAGGTGATGAGATGCCATGAAGGCTGAGACTGTCCTTCTTGTCTCTGTGTTAATAGACCCAGCCTTGCCTGCCACCTGGCATATCCAACTACTTAAGAAATATTCACTGAATGAATAAGGCAGTGGACAAATGTACAGCAAAGCATATTGCTGAGTGAAGTTCTAGGGAGTTTTCCTTGGCAAAGACGGAACAGTGAGTTGTAATACGGGGCCCTAAGCGTCGGGCTGGCCAGGGTGGGAGGGGCTGAGGCTGGGAGGTCCAGAGAGTGGAGCACATCACACAGCCGATAGGATCTTAAATGGCAGGAGGCACCATCTCCCTCCAACACGGGAACCAGCAGTTTTCAAAGAACTGCGGCTGGGGGGCTGCGGTGGTGCCAGGAAGCTGGAGCCAGGAGCTCCTCACGGGAGGGGTGTTTATAAAGTGCTGACTGCTGCCCTGTCTGCATAGCAGGCTGCCGCTCACAGTGTAAATACGAGTAAGCTTGACTTCATTCCCGTACCTTCTATGTGCAGAGCGCTGCACTGGGGCCAGGTAAAGAGGGCTGTGACACACCGAGAAGTGACTAATTTCCTATGGCCCAGAGAGCGCTTAGCTGAGGTGACAAAACAAAGGCACGGTAGAAACCGAATAGGAGGCACTGGGGATTCGGCACGTAGTGACTGCGGGCGATGAGAGGCCTCTTGTTAGACAGAGCGCCAGGGGCTGCTGTCATCAGCACCAGCTTCACGGCAAAACCCGGAAACAAACCCCATCAGGGCCGCCACACCCAGAAACTAGCCATACATCTATCCATCATGTAGATGAGAGACGGAAGGACAATCACAGGGCTGAGAACAAGCCCGATCACGTCTTTGGGAAGCGGTTCCTGGGTCATGCCTAGGGATACAACCAGGAGAAGCACATGGGAGTGGAGGCAGACACGGTGCAAGAAGCGTCCCGTCGTCACGTCTGCACAGATGCCAGAAGCGGTCCCAACGGTGGCGCTCTGCACTGCCGGGCACAAGCAGCCTCAGCAGGCGCTTAGAGGAAATCGTGGACTCAAGGGAAACCAGGGGTGGCTTGAACACAGTCCCAGGTTAATTGACCGCTCTGTTTTCTTTGGGGTTTATCTGACAGCCAGTTTTGGGGGGTCAGACACTTCACATCAACCACCCTTGTCAGCAAAACACAAGGCAGCTTCCACAGCAGTGAGATCTGAGACAGGGCTCTCCGACGGCCTGATGCCCTCTGGCATGGTCCCCCCTCCTCCTCCTTGTTGGCCGGAGCTCTGGGGGCCACTCCGTAGCTGGGTGGGGGTGTCCGGGCCATGGGTGTGGTCTGAACACTGGACTGCGGAGGCAGCGAGGAGCGGGGTGAGGAGGCGCCCAGAGTCTGCAATTAGGAAGCAATACTGCAGCCCAGGCCCCTGCCCTCCCTGGGAGGGGCGCTCCAGCTGGTGTGCACGCCACCAGATATGCGTCCCGAGTCCTGTGTCTTGGATGGTGTGTCTTGTTGAGAGGCTGGGCCTTCCCATCACCGCCAATCTTAAATTTTAACGGGCAGAGGAAAGGACCCAGGAGACAAGAGCAGCTGGCTTCAGATGACCCTGAGGTCACAGGCTCCTCACCCCAGGGGGTGCTCACATTTCCCCAAGGCTGGCTGACCCTCCTCTAACAGGGACCTTCTCTTCCGTGGAGCATTAGGATCAAAGGTTTCCCCGCCTGTTGCTGGGAGGTTTGCTTTTGATTTTGGCATTGAACAGGAACGCGCGCTCTCTTGTGAGGAAGTGGTGGTGAGGGTATGAGCAGCTCAGGCTGGGGCCATCTCTCTTGCGTGAAGGCATCTTTACTATCTTCACTTGATTCACTAGCACATGCGTGTGAACACTGAACACAAGAACTGCACAGCACAAGGCACAGCTTCCTTGAACATATGAAGGAAAGGGCATCTTTGGCACTGGGATGACACATCTCCGCATTACAGCTTTCGTTTACAATTTGTTTTGCTCTTTTTTTTCTTTTACTCCTTAACCTTAGCTCTACACAGAAATTATTAGATAAAAGTAAAAATTAAGTTTACTTCTGGTACTTATTACCAGTAAGTGTTTGGACAGAAGAAGAGGTGAAATTTGTTATTAAAACTGAGATTGGGGATGACTCAGTGTTTCCCCTCTTTTCACCTCTCCTCCCCCCCAAGCGGTCACTCATCTTCACCCTTCAGCAACCACCCGTCACCCCCTTACTTGTCCTCCGATCAGCACCGGGCCAGGGCGGAGAGCATCTCCTGAAAGCCTGGCGACCCTTTTGGACTCAACTCTCTTCCCTGTACATCAAATCCAGCCCACTCTCAAGTACCACCTGAAGGGGATCTGCCACTGTGTACATCTTCGCTGTCATCCTCTGTGATTAAACCAACAGGCTCTTAGATGACATCACTGCCTTGGTTTACTGAGCTTCACAGATATTCCATCTGGTACATACTGAAGGTCTGTGGCAACGCTGCACTGAGCGTATCCATCCGTGACATTTTCCAGCAGGACTTCCTCACTCTGGGCCTGCGCATCACTATTTGCTATGGTGATCTGTGTCACTGACCTGTGATGCTACTGCTGTAATTGTTTCGGGGTGCCATGCATGCCGCTGTCTTATTTTAAGAAACTGCCACACCCACCCCAACCTTCAGCAAACACCACCCTGATGACTTGTCAGTGGCCTTCAGCATTGAGGCAAGACCCTCAGCCAGCATACAGATTATGACTCCTGGAAGGCTCAGATGATGCCTAGTATTTTTTTAACCAATAACGTATTTTTTTGATTAAGGTATGTGCATTTTTAAGGACACAATACTACTACATATTCAACAGACTACAGTATAGTATAAATATAAGTTTTATATGCATTGGGAAATCAGAAATTCGTGGGACTCGCTTTATTACAACACCTGCTTTCACGTGGTCTGGAGCCGAAGCTGCAGCATCTCTAGGTGTGACCATACTGTCCCCTACCAACCTGTACACCACGGCAGGTGAACCACGTCTATACGGCCTTTCACAACGCCACCACCGCGACTAAGGATCTTAATTACATGCAAAATCACATCTGAATCATTCTGTCCTGTTTTGAGAGTCTTCCAAACCAGCCTCATCCTAATTACTTCTCATCTCTCCCCTGCACATTCCTTCCACTTACCAGGCCCTCACTCTCTGAGACAGCATCTGCCCCAATTGTGCCTGTTACCTAAAATGCCCTCCCCTGGCCCTCCACCCCTCTGCCACCCTATCAATGTGCACAAGGCCGGTTCTTGTTTTCCGTCTGTAACTAGCTTCTTCCTCGACTGTCCAAATCCTTACTGGTCTCCCCATCGCTGAATGTCTACAGAACTCAGTCAAGAAGCCGGTCTGAGAGGAAGAGACCACCTGAAGGTCTAGGTTGCCTCATGTGTACAACAGAAAACTGGACTAGATGATCCTTAAACTAATCACTCTGAGTTGCCTCTTCCAAACCAGTATCTTACTTCCCTGGTGGCTCAGATGGTAAACAATATTACTGCAATGCGGGAGACCCAGGTTCCCTTCCTTACAAAGAATGTCTTGAAAGTCAGGCAGTTCTCTCTCAAATACAGGTTTTCCCTGTTGCAGCAGGAGCCCCGGGGGCCACCTGCTGCAGCTGCTGCAGGAGATTCCTCGGGCAAACACAGGTCCAGACACTCTCTACTTTATCCCCTCTTGTACAGACTGCCTACAAGTGTCACCTGCATTGATGGAGGCGCTCTGATGGGCATCTCTACTGAGCAAGGACCCTTGAGCACCACCCCTACAAAGATGGCAGCAACAGGCAGCTCAGGAACACAGAAGTCAAGTACTGAGCGGTGATCTCTCATATCCTGGAGCCCCTGCTCTGAACCACCACCAAGGCGGCACCTACATCTCTTGCCCCACCCCGGGAATCCAGGCAAGACAAGGGTGTGTACACCACCATCACTTAGAAAGTATGATTAAAAAAAAAAAATCTTGGTATCGCTAATCTGTGCTCTGATCTCGAATAGGAGATCATGACTCATGAGCCTGGAAACTCCTGTGCTCCTGCCGCGTTCTTCACAAAACCACGTCTGTCACCCACCGCAGCAGGCCGCAGGCCTGAAGCTGGAGTGGGTTCCTGAAAGCCAAGGCTTCTTGAGATCATCAGAAGACTTGTTTTTTCCTGAAAAACTCACGGGTAGCCCAGGGGTCTGTCCTGCACTCGGACTGTTTACTGGTTTCGAAAACCCACAGGGATGGCTTTGCTTTTTTTTTGAGGAGGAAAAATTTATAAAATGATTATGGAGACACATTTTTTTTTCCTAATATTCCCCTGTTTAACATTAGGTGTGCTTCAAGATACATCTCTAAATTCATTCATGGTTTTAAAGAAGTAATTAATGAGAAAAATAAAAATAAAAAACAATTATGAAGAGAACTAGGATTGCTGACAATTTTAATCTCCCCTAAACACTGAGTATGTGGTCATCGTATACTTGTATCCTTAAGCACCATGAGACTATACCACCCTCTTCTTTCTCATGAAGACCAAGGCAGAGTGGAAAATAGAAATGATTTTCTCGAGGTCACTTAATGAGTCAGCCTTGGAAAGGGATTGGAATTTATATTGATCCTATCTTCCAGTTATGAATTGTGTCATAAAGGTCACTGTGATCAACTGCAAGAGCACCCAAAACATAACAGCAGTTGCTGCAAGGAGGTGCAGATTGAGATAAACAGCAGAGCTTGAATTTCACTTGAAAATGGAGTTCTCGCACCTAGTTCTGATTTAATTTGCAGATTTTTATCAACCGAGTGCTAGTAACTTATTCCGTACCTGATACTACACACTTCAGACTCATAAAAGAAAAAAGTCATAAAAGAACTAGCTCTAACTGATTAGATTGCTTTGTTGACAAGGCAGTGCAGCAACTTGAAAAGGATGGCTTTAAAATCAAATTACACCAAAAAGTGAAAGAGCAAAGCTGAAAAGGAAAAGTGCTGAGAAGCAAGCCACGTGCTCGGGTGCTGTCTTCAGAGCTGCTAGGGTTCATTTTGGCTGAGAACCTGCTCCGTCTGGAGTCAAGGTGGACTCCTGAGCTACACACAGACACAGACACAGACACAGACACAGACACAGACACAGACACAGACACAGACACACACACACACACACACACACACACACACACACACACACACAGGGCTCCATTCCAGACACACTTTCCTGGGGGAGGGACTTCTAGAAGAGCTCTCATGACCATCTGCTCCCTACTCTGACTCAGGAAGAGGAAAGGCCGTGCTGTCTTGTTCGCTGTGGTACTCCCCAGAGCCTGGCTGAACGCTAAGTACACTAAGGATGTTTTATGGAAAGGAGGCTAATGGAAACTAGTCTTGGGGAGGCCAAGAGGTGAGACCCAGCCAGATGAAGGGACAATGACAGAAACTGGAAAGAAGGGCAGTCAGGCAGCTGCCACAAAGACAAACCTCAGAAACGTGAGGCCAAATGAGGCCCCCGTCACAAAGGGCCAGATGGTACCTGATTCGATCCGGTGTCTAGAACAGGTGAGTCTAGACAGTCAGAAGCCAGATGGCCGGCTGCCCGGGGTGAGGTGGGTGGGAGGGTGCAGGACTGACTGCTAATGGGAACGGTCTCTTCTGGAAACAACACCTATGTCCTGAAACTGAATGTGGTGATGGTGGGAGAACTCTGAGGATGCACTCAAAATCACTGAATTGTCCTTCTTCTTCTTCCTTTTTTTTTGCGGGGGGTGGGGGGGTCTGTGCCGGGGGCTTGAGGGATCCTAGCCCCCTGACCAGAGATCAAACCTGGGCCCTAGTGGTGAAAGTGCCAAGTCCTATCCACTGGCCAGCCAGGGAATTCCCTGAATTGATCTCTTTTAAGTAGGTGAACTATATGGTATATGATTCAATCTCAATAAAGCTACTACAAAAACTTAATAAAATTGAGAACCTGAGAGCACTTTTACTTACACTAGAAAAAAGTCACTACATTAAAAATCCTTGATTAATAAAAGGAACGCTCATCATCTGCAAGGCAGATGTGGCTCGTACCATGCACATGTTAGATGTTACCTGACAACTGTTGCTGGGCTGGATGAGGAGAGAAACAATTTTCACAGCCACAAAATGTTACTAACCGAGGGTGAGAGAATACAGCCAACTCAGTTCAACCAAATACTGAGAAAATAACTGAAATGCATGTGTGAATCACGGTCAGCTGCGGTAGGTGCCAACATCTCCTCTCCTCACAGGTCAAAAAGGCTGCTCGTTGCTGAAAACAGAGGTGATAATCAACCAGGAAACACGGGCAGCCGGAGGAAGTGGAGAGGTAACGAAAAAATCAGCATCAAGCGACCTCACTGCTTTGTTGACAAAATTCCTGCTTGGCTTATACCAAGCACGGATGTGTTCACAGTGGGCTCACTGTAATTCTACTTCTAGAGTACGTGGAGATCTCACAGCAACGCCTTAGCAAGTCTTGTCACCAAGCTCAGCTTGTGGGACTGTCTCCATCAGCGAAACAACAGAGGGGATGGCAGTTCACAGCAGTCACCGGATGACCACACTCGAGGGTAGACTGCCCGGGAGACCGAGTGGCTTGGAAAGTTGCTGGCTACACAGTCTTCCAGAGCAGAGGGTTGATAAAACTCTTCTGTAAAAGGTCAGGCAGTGAACATTTTAGGTTTTAAAGACCAACAGGCCAAATTCAAAGATATTATGCAGGTACTTATAGAGCCACTGAAAAGGTAAAAACCATTCTTAGCCTCAGTTTGGCCCATGGGCCCCGCAGCCTACTGACTTTTGTTCTAAAGGTTACAAGTTTCAGAGAGGAATAACAATCAGGTTAGCTCCTAAATCAGGACTCTCAAACTTCCTGAGGCCCTGAAAACAGACCTTCCGGTGCAATCAGAATAATTAACACCTGACGGATCTTTCTGGTGTGTCAGGTAATGCCGCACCGGTTATTTCATCCTCATGATAACCCTAGAGAGGCTGTGCACGGAGCTCCCTGTCCACCCAGGGTTGACTCCTTGACTGCAGATTTCTTCCCCTTTTCCTTTACAGCCTGTTGTTTTCTACTGTGATGGCAGCACGACCAGCAAAGAGAGGAATGTGTGCTGAGGAGCTGCAGAGACTCGTGGCTGCTCAAATGTTTGTCACAGAGGGGATTTCAGTGACTGTTCTGGAGGTGTGAGCGCCTCGGGGCTGGCAGGGCTTGACCCTTCACTCTCACGTAGTGAGGATGCCCTGCCTTACCCCACAAATGTCCCAAGGACTCAGAGCATCCTCACCATCTGGCCTTCCTCCTCCAGTTTCACCCTTCCCCAGGATCACTCACGCCAAGGCAGAAGTCATCTTTCTTAAGAGACAAATCTTACTTACTCTTCCGTTTAAAAGCCTTCACGGACTCTACTTCTTACAGGACCAAAGAAAAACACTCCCGAGTGGGGGACAAGACCTCCGACACCCTGGCCTCAGCTCACTGGCCCTCCTAGGAAACCCTGAGCTCAGACAAACGCGCTCGCCATCCCCGCAGCTGTCTTGAGCCCCTGTGCTGCTTCTCCCCAGGCCCTCCTTGGGGAGGCCCTCCTCCACGTTTCTGGTCTGGGTGCTGGCGTCTTCCCGAGTCTTCTCAACCAAACAGTGCTTTGCAAACTGGGACTCTTCTGCCGGCATGGACTCCAATAGAAACCTAGCCCCGTGCACTGACTCATCTCTCGTCCCCCAGGGGCTGCCAGCTTCTCGAGGGGCTGGGGCAGGGCCATTTCCTCTCTCTGGACTGCACGCTGCTATGGAACCAAGAGGGGCACAAGCAAGCAGAGCACGCAGCTCTTGTCCTTCAGGAACTCACTCTTCAGTGAATGGATGAAGTACAAGCCCCCGAGGAGTTACATAACAGTCTCGGCAGTGGAAAAATAATCAGCAGCTGTTAGTACCAAAATGACTGGGCGATGTCAGCCACCGTGGAGCCGGTGGCCATGCTGGGGGCGGGGGGCAGTGGGCCCGGGAGCAGGGAGCTGTTCGGGGTATGGTTACCCTGGAGCTGACACGCCGCCCCTACGACAGTGTACAGAAGAAGGGGACTGTGCTTGGAAGGAGATGAGAGTGAGAAGGCAGGACCACCTGGGCGTTACTATGGAGTCAGTTCAGCTTTCATCACAGCGAGTCTGTCAGAGCTGCTGGGGAGTGGCCACATGGAAACGTCCAGAAAGGTCACTTCGCTGGGCCTGACGATGAACTGAAGGGCGCCGCAGAGCGGCCCTGTAGGCCCAGGGGAAGTGAGGTGTCACTTCCCTTCAGTGCTGGGGGGCGTGAGTTCACGGCAGAGCGTGGGACGACCGCTGCAAGTTTGGGAGCAGGGACGTGACACCCACATGGGGTCTGTGGACAAGGCTGGGTGCTCTGAGCACGAGGGGCGCTCGCCTGTCCTCTGCACCAGTCCCTGTACTGCTTCTTAACAAGCTGCCTTCTGCAGAAACGCCTTCCACAAGGCAGCCGACTCCTGTGGTCTTCTCCTCCTGTCTCTGCCTGGCCTTTCTTTTTTTTTGGTGGGGTTGGGGAATGGCCTCTGAATCTGTTGAGCACCCCTACTCCATCCTCCCTGAATCACTCCGCTGCCCTGAACTCTCCTGGATGTCTCCTCGCCCCCTGGATGGCCCTGCTTCCTCCTCTCTGCTCTCTCTCAAGCTGGGTCTCAGGCTGTCTTTAGTGGTTTGCTCCAGACTTGTCCACTCAGAGGACAAGTATACGGCCCTGAATTCTTTCTGGCTAGGACTATACACCTGCATTTGGCTGGTGGTCTCAGTGTTTTATTTTTATTTTTTGGCTGTGATATGTGGCAGATGGGATCTCAGTTCCCCAACTAGAGATCGAATCTGTGCCTCTTGCCTTGGAGTCTTAACCACTGGACCAGCAGGGAAGTCCCTGCCATCAGTCTATTAAGAAATTCTATAAATATTTATTCTACGCGTATGGAGCCACTAATTTCCCGAATATGTGAGTTCCTACCACGTGCCAGGTATTATTCACATGTTAAAGATACAATGGAAAAAGTTTCCACCCCCCCCCTCAACCCACCCCCAAGACACACAGCTGGCCCTGGTGCCTGAGTTGGCTGTGGGGATCTGAGGATGGAGAGAGGGTCGGAGTTGACCGGGAGGCTGGAGAGGGCTTCCCCGAGGAGGGGGTTTTAGAAAACATTCAAGGGTGAGCAGGAGTTAGGCAAGCAAAGGCCGCATAGGGTGAGGTGGGGTGGGGTGGGGTGGGGAAGTTGGTGCAGGGGAAGTTTGTTGTCGGCGAAGGGCAGATGTGGAGGCAAGAAGTGAGAAACAACAGGGCTGAGATGCCTGCAAACAGTTTAGCATGATCAGCCAGAGGCGGCTGGGGGCTGGGGCAGGGCTGATGGGGAGATGGGGCTAAGGAGCAGGCAGGGGCTGCTTGGGGGAGCAGGAACCACCCTGGAAGCTGAGGTGGGCCTCTGAAGGCCCTGGTGGGAGTCAGACAATCAGATTTGTGTCCATGGAGCCCAGCTGGGGGCTGGAGTGTAGGGCAGGGCAGGGGGAGGGTGCGGTCGAGACAAGATTTTCCTAGGTTAACGAGGATGGTAGCGTGGACCAAGGCAGGGGATGGAGAGAGAGGCAATGGTGGGTTTATATGGAGAATGCAGACTCCCTGGGATGCAGGTGAGGGAGGGGACCTGCGGGATGGGGAAGCCGAGGGCAGAGTCCAAGTCTGAGGATGGAGAGAGGGTCGGAGTTGACCGGGAGGCTGGAGAGGGCTTCCCCGAGGAGGGGGTTTTAGAAAACATTCAAGGGTGAGCAGGAGTTAGGCAAGCAAAGGCCGCATAGGGTGAGGTGGGGTGGGGTGGGGTGGGGAAGTTGGTGCAGGGGAAGTTTGTTGTCGGCGAAGGGCAGATGTGGAGGCAAGAAGTGAGAAACAACAGGGCTGAGATGCCTGCAAACAGTTTAGCATGATCAGCCAGAGGCGGCTGGGGGCTGGGGCAGGGCTGATGGGGAGATGGGGCTAAGGAGCAGGCAGGGGCTGCTTGGGGGAGCAGGAACCACCCTGGAAGCTGAGGTGGGCCTCTGAAGGCCCTGGTGGGAGTCAGACAATCAGATTTGTGTCCATGGAGCCCAGCTGGGGGCTGGAGTGTAGGGCAGGGCAGGGGGAGGGTGCGGTCGAGACAAGATTTTCCTAGGTTAACGAGGATGGTAGCGTGGACCAAGGCAGGGGATGGAGAGAGAGGCAATGGTGGGTTTATATGGAGAATGCAGACTCCCTGGGATGCAGGTGAGGGAGGGGACCTGCGGGATGGGGAAGCCGAGGGCAGAGTCCAAGGGGAAGTCAGGATGCTCTGGTCTGGGCCTCTGGGAGGATGGTGGTGCTTCCCATCAGGGAAGGAAGGAGGGGTGGAGGAGCCAGGTCAGCAAAGCAAGGGTACATTTCGGTGCCCCGGAGCAGACAGGGGGAAATGCCCAGCGGCAGTAGGATGCTGAGGTCTAGAGCCCAGGAGAGGAGGTCAAGGCCACAGGTCTAGGTCTGGGAGCCAGGAGCTTAGCTCAGGGGAGCCTTTGGACCGGGTGTGGTGGGAGTGTGCCCAGGAGAGCTGGGCAGGCTGGACCTTGGAGAGAGCATGGGTTCAGAGTTTAGTGAAGAGACAGCCGTCATGCTGGCCAGGGGTTCACAGAGCTGAGCGCTGGAATTCTAGAATCTTCTGTTGGTCTCTTCCTCCCTGGTCTCTCCTTCCTCTACCAGTCTCATACTCAGCGATAGAACTTTGCTGAGATAACTGTCCTAGCAATATTACTGATTAAACCACTTTGACAGTCTCCAATGTCAAGCTCCACTCTGCCGTCGGGTTGAAAAACACCTCCCTCTGTTACAGTCGCTGTGTTCCTTCCCTTGGTCACTACATACCTACCTCTCGGCCCCCATATCTCCTCGAAGGCCTTCCCCTTTCAGGCCTCCCTGCCATCTCCAAGGCCTCCCCTCCCTCTTGCTGGTCCTCTTCTCTAGGATGACTGGCCTGGTCCTCTCCGCCGCCCACATCCTGGCCAGCCTTCTAGTCCCTGAAGCCTCTCACAGCATCAGGCCCCCTTAGGGGTCTTACTGCTCTGGGCACTCCGGGCATTATTTCATCGTTCTCGGATGTTTTTCTAATTCAAGTGTGTCTGTCGAGTTCCCTGACATTGATCAAAACCTCTCTAAAGGGAAAGGACGTGTTTTCACCTCTCAGGGGCCAACTGAACCAAACTTGGTCACTGTTTCAATAACGACTGCTGGCTGACTGCAACCCCAGAGCCAAGTGCAGACCACAGGTGGTGGACGACAACGAGCACGAAGCAGGTGGCAGGCAGCAAGGTGAAATCTGACAGAAGCAGGCAAAGCAGCGCAAAGGATACACCCAGACAGGACTCTGGCCTTATGCCGGGATTCTTGAAATTAAAAACTGCAGACAGATCAATCCAACACACAGTGTTTAGGAGCTGAATAGCTTTCTGACCAAACAAATGTTGGGTTTTATAGAAAAAAACATTTGAAAACCCAGTCTGTAAACAAATAATAAATTTACTGTAAATGCAATCATAGAATTTGAGGAGGTCTGCAATAAAGCAGAATGATCCTAAAACAATCAAAAAGATATTTTAAAGAAGATGGAGGCAGGAGTACTAGCTTTGGGTTTAAACAGTTAATTTGACTGAACCTTAAACTTAGCATTGATTTTCCTACCAGCTGAAGCCAAGAAGGAAAGAAAAACCCAGTGAAGGACAGGGCAGAGGCCCTAGAGTCAGACACATCTGGACCCCTGTTCTACAGCCCTCTCAGCAGCTGTGAGTGGGCAAGCCAGCAGGGTACGGGCTTGAGCCAGGGTACAGGCAGGGAGCAGCTGGGACTCTCAAGGCGGATGCTAGGAATAAATGCAGAGGGCATCGAGGCAGTCCAGGCCCGGGGACCCCCTGTGCTCTTCTCTGCAGCAGACCTCACAACAAGAAGCCAGTGGGAGGACTCCAGGGGCTAGCATACTGACCTGGGGGGAAGACAGACCTCGGAAAGTGGGGGAGCCTGGCCAGCGGCGGGCAGAGTCACAGACCAAAGGGTGCCACTTCACGGCCGCCCACTGGAAAGCCCTTTGAGGAGGGCGGGGACCTGGGGCTGGTTTAGTCATGGGTGCTTGGGCTGTGCGACCCAGCAGATGCTACAACGGTGTTCAGAGCATCTGTGGTGGGGAAAGACCCCAGGTGGAGTCCGCAGCCAGCCACGGAGGATGACCATGGTGCAGACGCCTCGGGCACTGGGGCCAGGGCACGCATACACAGCAGAGAATTACATACAACTCCACAAAACAGTGCTGCTGGACCCTCTGGGACAGGAAGTGCCTGACCATGAGTACCGAGTGAGCGGTTGGCCAGAATGTGAGACCTACCAAGTTCTAGCGTTAGGTGGGGCTAAAGACCCACTGCCCCACGGAAGTGGTGTGCAGGGTGCACAGGAGTCAGGCCTCGGGTGCAGTGGGGCTGCAGAGGCAAGCTCTCCTGGACCACCGTGTTCATCACCCCTGTCGCGTAAAAACCTCTGCCCCAGTTCACACCTCCTGCGATACCGGGTTGGGTTCCTAGGACCAAGTGACCAAATTCAGTTCATGGGTTGGCTCGGCACACAAGTGAAAGCTGAAAGCGGACCGTGGCTGCACTACAGCTCCAGCTGGGGGTCACCCTGAAAAGACAGGGACAGGGACAAGTGCTCCCAACGGGGAGACCCTGGGTAGTGCATTTGGCCGTGTACTTCCTGTGGAAAGAGTGGTGGCCTGAAGGAAGAACATCTAGGGACTCACTGGACGTGAAGGGCCGCCTGGGTGGCCAGGGGACGGGAAGGTAGGGGACGAGGCAGCTGGGCAGAGGCATGTGGTCCGGCAGGAGCAGGCAGGCAGTGTGACACCCAGGCCCCCGTGCTCACCATGAACGGCCAGCACAGAAGGGGGACAGAGCGACGCAGCAGGTGGCCATCAGCCAGCCCCGACACTGGCCACCCCGGGCTGGCACGTGAACCGTGCAGTCGAGGTGGAAGGAGGCTGTGTGTGGGCCCTGCTCTCCAGGGTGGACTTGGCTTCTGAGGGTGAGCGAGGGCAGTGCTGAGCCTGGACGCTCCACCACCCGTCCAGGAGAACCGACCGTGCCTGAGAGCCAGGCTGACTCTGCCGGGCCCTTACTGCTCAGGAAGGGGTGCTGCTGTAGACTGGAACATGTACCCCCCACCCCCAAATTCATATGCTGAAGTCCCTGACCCCCCAAAGCAACTGTACTTGTAGACAAGGCCTTTAAAGAGCACACATGTGCTCAGTCATGTCTGCCTCTTCCAACTCCATAGACTGTAGCCCGCCAGGCTCCTCTGTCCATGGGGACTTTCCAGGCACGAATACTGGAGTGAGTTGCCATTTCCTTCTCCAGGGGATCTTTCCAACCCAGGAATCAAATCCGGGTCTCTTGTGTCTCCAGCATTGGCAAGAAGGTTCTTTACCACTGGGGCCACCTGGGAAGCCTTTCAAAGAGGTAATTAAGGTTCAATGAGGTCATAAAGATGGGGCCCTAATCCAACAGGACTAGTGTCCTCGGAAGAGATACCAGGAACACGCGGGCACCAAGGAAAGGCCGCGAGACAGAGGGCGAGAGCCAAAGAGAGTCCCGCCAGAAACCAGCCCTGACGGTGTGGATCTTGGACCTCCAGCCCCCAGAGCACTGCGGAAGACGTTTGTTGTTTAAGCCACCCGTGCCCTGGCCTCTGGGGCAACCTGAGCTGACACAGGCAGCAGTTCATTCCTGAAAGTGACACACTTTCTGGTCTCAGGGCCACCCGCCTTCTCTATCACATGGCACCGCTCCCTGTGGGCTGGCAGGTGGTGTGAGGGGCTGACCAGGTGCCAGATGGCATCTCTCAGACCACAGGCCTGCTTCCAGCCGGGAGGGCGGGGCAGTGCCCAGACTACGGGGCACAGCGACCCTCTCACAGCATGACCCAGGGCTGCCCACTCGCCAGACAGATGGACTGCCAGGTGAGACGAGAGAGACACCAACTTGCAGATGGCACCTGGCAAGGATGGCACTCGGGGCTCCAGTGTGCAGAACAGCCCAAATCAACGACTGTCACTAGGGCGCTGCGTGCCCAGGAGGCGGAGCACACGGCTCCTAGCTCCCAGGGCTGGGAGGAGCGGGGCCCTAACGATCCGTCCTCCTGGTGACCTACTCGGAGCATCTGGGCTCCTTGTCCCATGACTCTGGACTCCCTGGCTAACAGAGCCTGGCTCATAGGAAAGGAGCTTCCAGTGCGGACAAAGCAAGAACACTGCTACGTCTTAAGTGACCGTTGTGGTCCTGTCAGTTTGGGCTCTTCTGACCAAAAAAAAGAGGCAAGGGAAGGAGTCATTATCCTGCAGGAGTAACTAACCCTGATCTTTAGGAAAAATTCAGCCAAGGGCACACAAGGTGGGAGGGAAGACCCAGTGTGGCCCTCAGGTGACCTGCAAGGGCATCTCCTAAACCTCCTCACCCGTGTTCTAGCAGACACATGTGTGCGGCAGAGAGAGCCCAGGAAGGACGCAGGGACAGGGGACCCAGACCCCGTAGAGCTGAGCACACCTGTCTCTTCATCCAGTCACTTTTCAGGCAGGGTCGGGACTCTCAAGCGGACCACAGAGGAGGGGCTGGTCACCAGGCTGCCCTCGAGGCCAGCTGCCGCAGAAGGGGAGGCGGTCAGTCCTGCAGACCTTCCGCTTAAGGTGTCCCCTGGGAAGAGTGCCCCTGCCTCCCTGCAGGAGCTGCTCCAGGAACCTGAGTGAAACACGAAGCTCCCAGCAGCGTGAGGGGCGGGTGCTCAGTCTTCCTGCTGTGGGGGGTGGCAGTTCTCAAGGGGCACTGCCCTGTGGATGGCGAGCAGCTCTCAGCCCTGTCGTCCACCCGTGTCTGTCTAGACTGGAGACACCTTGGCAGATACTCTGTCAACGCCAGGGCTCCTGAGCTGTAAGATTAGCTCTCAGACCTTCTTTGTAACTGGTGCTCAAAGCCCCCTGTCCTTCACCAACCCCCCACCAGCCAAAGCTGTGCTCAATCCAACAGTGCTGTCTGATCAGCTCTGCATGTGAGAATCTGCTGGGGACGACAGCTTCAGAAACACAACCTCCCTTTTTGCTAATGAGCACAAGACCACAGCTGCCTACTGGGGAACCCCCTCTCAGGCAGCCCACAGGCACCCCGGTCAATGCACTTCTCCTTGTCTGTGCTGATGGGATGGTGCTGCCACTGAATCTCTCGTTAGCTGAGCCAGCCATCTCAGATCACACACTACTTTCTCTCCCTCTCAGCTCTGTCCAGGCTACTGCAAAGTATACTCATTATCACTCTGGACGCTGATTATTCTGAGTCTTCATCCTTTCCACTCTTTCATCCATTTCCTCAAAGAATTTCCCCTCTTCCTCTTGTTAAATACAGGCTGAGTCTACCGCCTACGTTTCATCCCAGGTGTGATCCTCTGCAGTGGTCCCCGCCCTCACTGGCACCAGGGACTGAT
>SJYC01059805.1:0-13006 GCA_006408675.1 Madoqua kirkii
ATAAAATTTTTCCTAGTAGCCATCACATTTCTCCTATTCGACCTAGAAATCGCACTGCTCCTGCCACTACCATGAGCCTCACAAACAACAAACCTGAACACAATACTTACCATGGCCCTCTTCTTAATTTTCCTATTAGCTACAAGCCTAGCCTACGAATGAACGCAAAAGGGACTTGAATGAACTGAATATGGTATTTAGTTTAAAGCAAAATAAATGATTTCGACTCATTAGATTATGATTTAGCTCATAACTACCAAATGTCTCTCGTCTATATAAATATTATAATGGCATTTACAGTATCTCTCACCTGTCTCTTATACACATCTACATTCCATCCGCTGTGCATTTTCTATTATTATCACATCGGCTACACCTCAGATCATCAGGCATGAGATCCCAGAGGTGGGGACCCCTGACCTGCTGGGTTCACCTCCCAACCCTACACACGGACTCTAGGAGCCACACCCGTAGCCCTGATCTCTCCAGGAGCCGCGTCTGTCTCCCCACACGTCAACTTCCCTTATTTTACATTCTGGAGTCACCTCAAATTCAAATACACCTGCAGGGACCAGCCTTCACTTCCCTCTCTCTCACCTGCAGACCTGGCCCACTGATAAGGGAACCCCAGATGGAAATTCTGGGACCTGGCTCTCCACTGACGTCCAAGGATGTCACACTAACATCACTTTTCAGACCACATGCAATGAAGACCGACTTCTCACACACAATGCAGGCAGGTGATGTGGGAGAGAACAGAACTCTCTCTCATACCCCAGAGGGTAAAGGGGATGGAGACGGGAAATGCAAGCCCAGTGTGCTTGATCACGGAAGTGCCCAAGAAGGATCAGCTTGACTGAGAGTAACCCTGGGAACACCAGTGTGGTATCATGTTGTTCGGACAGAGCCGTGTTTTGGGTTAAGTGCTTGATATTTCCTGATGATTAATGACAAGGCTGAGAAAACCCAACACTTTACCTGACTGACTCGTCGGTTGTTTCCCTGGACTTCTATTACCTTTACAGTCTCTCCATTTCAACCAAGGTGAATAAAGTTTGATATCTGCTCTTTACTCCAGAGCATACAATAATAAGCATTTTAACAGGAAGACACTGTGGCTTTTACAAGATGATAAAAACAGATAAATATTCCGTCTTGTTAACTAGGTTGGTGTTTCTCTAAGAAATTAAGCTTACCTATTGGAAGTGGATTGAGAATGTCCAGTTTGACCAGTCTTTCAGTGGCAACTTACTTTTTTTTTTTTTAACCTTCCAAAGAAAACACTAATAATAGCTGCGATCAGAGACCTTGGAAACATGTCAAGATATCCATGATGCAACGCAGAGGAATGACAATGGTCTCGACCACATGTATGGTCTCAGAGGAGACGTTTACGCAGGCCCCTGAGTACTTCTCAACTTTCCCTTGTGACTGTTATCGTTTACCTGCTGCTGTCTTTGCCGCCTCACTTGTGCAAACTGTGACAGCATCAGCTGCCTGTCCAGCAGCTCCATCCTCTGCTGCCTCTGGATGTCCACAGTGGCCCCCATCCCGATCCTGGCCTCGCTGGTGGGCTCTGAGGATGAGAAGAGGGGCTCCAGGGTCCAAGCGCAGAACTTGGCCATCCAACTGGGCACACACAGCACCTCATGGACCTGCAGCATTCTGCTGTTGTAGCAGATCCCAGAAACCTAGGAGAGAAAGAGTCCAGCTGCATTGTTGACAGGTCATACCATTTTTAGGGAACATATCTGACACAGAAATCAGTGACCGTAAAATACTTCAGGTAATGTTTTTTCCTTCACTTTCGCATGGTTAGGTGAAAACCAGAATGCCTACTAAGTTGCAGGATACTAAGCAGGACAAACCAAACCAACAGAAAACTGAATCTCCTGAGTAAACAAACGTGCTTTCAGTAAGCTAGAAGAGACAGCAAAATCCCACCTATTCAACACTCGGAAGTACTGGCACCATACTTAAAAACAATGTTGCCTTTCAGAAAAAAACAAGCCATAAAATATCTGATTATCAAGACACTTTCACACTGTACTAACTTTGTGGTTACTTTTATTGGCAGATGGCCATCAGAGAGAGATACCGGCATAAAACAACCCTGACAGTCAGTGATGTGACCCAGGCACACCTTTCTCAGAAAATAAAGATGATCTAAAATATATACAGTATTTTAATAAATTTTTCAAGTATTGATTTTTCCTAGATTTAGAAATCCTTTCCAACAGTTAGCAATGAATAGTTCTGCTTACTATTTTTCATCTTTAAGGCAAGTTACATGGTAAGAGGAATCTAAAGAGTCCCTATGGTTTTCTAGGTCAACATGAGAATGGTTATTCCTCTGTTAGAAACCTTCAATTTTGTAATCTGATTCTTAGGATAAGAAGTTATTCATATCAAATCAGAGCAGGTTTGATAACTTTCTAGTAAGAGAAAAACATACTTCAATATTTTATTAATAAAATTACCTAATTAGACAAAAATCTATTGAGAATTTGCTATATACCAGGTGCTGTTCTAAGCACTTAAAACAGAGCAGAAGACAAGATACATAAAGCCCTACTCTAATAGTCATTGTCAATACGGAGATCAGACAATAAATAAGCAAACATATAAAATGATTCCGGATGAGATCTATGAAGGAATTACAATAAGGTGGCTTGGAGCAGGGATCTTCTTTAGCTCATGTGGAAGTGACACTTGAGCAGAGTTTTTAAGGTTAATGAGGTGCCAGTGATTTGATGAACTGGATGAAGAACTCTTCAGGCAGATAAACGGCAAATGCAATGCAAGAATGAACTCAGGAGTATCCATGAGAAATCCCGGTGGAGCTGTCAAGTGGGTTGTTGGATTAAAAAATTCTGGAACTCAAGGGAAAAGTTAGCAGAGAAAAAGATCTGAGAGTCAGTGGTATCAGACTACATCTAAAGCATGAGAACTGGAAGAGATAATAGATGGGTGAGTGGGTGAGGGAATACTACAGAGGAGAGAAGAAGGCTTTGGACTGAACTTGGGATACACCAGGATTTTGTGGATGGACAGAGCAGAAGCCGGGGAAGCAATCTGAGAAGGGGCTGCAAGTAAGAAGGAAAGCTAGGAGAGTTTAGTACCGCTGAGGCCAAGAGAACAGCGTTTTAAGATGGAAACAGCCATGTCTAATGCAGCCCAGAGTTCAAGCAAGACGCAAGAGAAGAAAATTGCCGTTGGATTTGGCAAAATTAACCAACTTTGGTGCAGTGGTAGAAGCAACAGACAGACTGGAGGAGGCTAAAGGGCGAATGGAAAAGGATTTCTGATTTCAAATAATTTCCATGCTACTTCCTTCGTGAATTGTACAAAACAACAAAGAAAACGAAAACAGAAACAAGCTTCAGATTCAGTGCAACAGAGAGCATCTGCAATCCTCAACCACGCTAACAAAACGGAAAACACACTTAGCAGTTGTGAGGAAGCATAAATCCACAGGTGGGAGAGGGGCCCCAGACGGATGAGAGAGGAAGGTGCGAGTGAAGGGGAGGATCAGAGGACTCAGTGCAAGAAGCAACTCGTCTCCTCTGCAGGGAGGAGGAGAGGGCTCGGCAAGGCCTGCGTCAGGGAGGCTCTGGCGAGGGCACGGCAGCCCCTTGGGGAACGCCTGGTCTCCACATGGTGGGGGTTCCAGACAGACACAGAGGCCCTCCATGGATGTCTTCGGAGCTTCCAAAAGAAGACCACAGAGGAAATATAAGAAGAAGAAGACTTTGTTTCAAGTGATAATAATGAGTTTCCCAGGATGAACAAAGAATATAAATACTCAAACTGAAAGTGTAAGAGTCCCAAGAAAGATAATAAAATGAAATGTACATCTAGCTCCATGAGAGTCAGAGAAAGAAATCCTTAAAAGCGTGAACAAAAAAAAAGAACAAAACAGCTCATTACACAAGGGTGAAGTCACAATCCATGACAGTCATGCACTGACGGTGCGCCCTGGGGAAAGTTCAGGATGAAAACGTAGGAGGAGGCACCCTTTGCTTCAGATAAACAGGTCTCTAGACGGTCAGATGCACAGCTCAGGAAGTACTTTCAATGACCTCAGATTCCTGCACCTTCATGTATAAAGAGAGGTACTAAAATCAACTTGAGATTCTGCCCTTTGTGATTACTGGTAATCTTTCAGCAGGATGTAGGCCTGACTAGATGTACTTCCCAGCCAATAAATCCATACACGCTCGCTTCATTGTGATTTGTTTGGCTTCATGACACTTAAAGAGTTTAAGGACACTTTGGTGTGTGTTACGTATCATGATAAAGTGATTTAAAAATAAAGAGCAAAGGGTACAGGATAGATGAGGTAATTTCAGGGAAGCATACTGAGGCCTATCAGATTATAAAGTATGTTATAAAGTTTGAGTAAGCAAAACAAGGTGGTTTTATGAGTGCGTGTGTGTTAAGTTGCTTCAGTCATGTCCGACTGTGACGTTATGATCTGTACCCCGCCAGACTCCTCTGTCCATGGGATTCTCCAGGCAAGAATACTGGAGCTGTACCCTTCTCCAGGAGATCTTTCCGACCCAGGGATTGAAGCCACATCTCTCGTCTCCTGCACTGGCAGGCGGGTTCTTTACCACTAGTGCCACCTGGGAAGCCCCAGGTCTCAAACTGATGTAAAGAGCAAGGGCAGAGACACAAGGCACCTGGTACACAGCAGAAATGGGTATGTCACACATGAAAAGAACACACGGGGCACACAGAAGGAAGAAGTCAAACCAGCTCCCTCTGCCTGATACCACACAAAACCTCCCAATGGGTTAAGGACACAAATGTAATTTACGAAACTGCACACCTTTCTGTGCAAATATAGAAGGAACATCTTTTTGGCACTGGGATGAGAAAGGATTTTTGAGTAAGAAACATAAACCCTAGATTATAAAAGAAAACATACACTCATCTACTTCATAATTTAAAAGCTACAGTAGGCTAAAAGCTACATGAAGAAGGCGAGGAAGTAAGGATTCCTTTTCTGAAGGTCTGAGTAAAAAGGAAGATGGAAAATGGAACTGTGCAACAGCAAAAGCAGTGATCAGCTGAAGAAGCAAACTGTTGTCATGAATACCACGAACTGCGAAAGAAACCTGAACAAATTAGAACTGTGAGATTTGAATTAAGTAAAAAATTAAAATTTTTTTTCCGTCTCAAAGTATCCAACTGTGATGGTGAATTTATCCATTTGCCCATAGTTCTAACCTCAAGTATTTGGAACATGTTCATGTATGTGGAAGCTGTTATCAGGCACACATACATCGACCCTTTTATCACAATAAAGTCTCCTTCTTTGTTTTCAGTAACACTCACAAAAAAAGTCTATTTTGTCTTAGATTAATATGGCCAATTCAGATTTCTGTTTTCATATTAATCTTTCTTCATCCTTTTACTTTCAGCCTTTTGTGTGTGGTGTGTGTGTGTGTCTGTGTTTAAAGTGTGCCTTGCGGACAGCCTACGGCAGTTTCTCATTTTTAAATGCAGTCTGACAATCTCTGCCTTTTGATTAGCATCTTTCCCTGTTCACACTTAATACATTTACCTTGATACAGATGAATTTTGCTGTTTGGTTCTATCTCAACTGTTTTTTGTTCTTTGCCTCTACTTTCTTATTTCCTTTTGCATTAAGCAAATACTTTTCAGTATTTCATCTTAATTCATTTAATGGAATTTTTAAAGCAATATCTCATATTTTTTCTTGTGTTTGCTCTAGGGATTTCAATACATACACAAGGTGCTTAGAATTGATACCAAAATACTTCAAGTAAAATAAAGGAAACTTGCGAGAGGAGAGTTCCATTTAACATTACCCTCATTCACTGTGATACTTTTCTGTCCTAATACATTATGAACCCACACAACAACTGTGTTATTCACGCTTTATGCAATCATATCTTTTAAAGAAATAAGGAAAAAAGTAATGACAATGTACAATTGTTGACTGTATTTAAGGAGCTCACAATTTAGTAAGGCAGGGGGTGGTTCCTAATGGGAAGGATAGGTCAGAAATTCCTTTAAGGAAGTGAGGAAGGCTAAAGATTTTTATTCTCCTGCTCATATCTATCCCCCCCACTATTACATATACAATTATGAAATCATGTGTTCAATTTTATGAGGGATAGCCTATGAAGAATTAGTACATTCTACTCAGCAATAAACAAATGCATGACTGCAAATTCTGGCAGGGATAAAGTGTGCTCATTGGCGTAAAGCTCTGTTCTAAGGCTCACTCATCTGAATGCATGTATGCTCTGGAAGGGGAAGAATTCTGGTTGATTTTGATCACTTCATGGCTTCTGCACCTAGAACGCCTGCTGGGAGAATGCTGAGTGAAGGGTCCAAAAAATATGTCATCTGATTCTTTTAAAAGAAATTGGAAAGGTGCCAAAGGACACATTTTTTTGGTGCTAACTTCATACTTTCCATATGACAAAACTCAGAATCCACCGGTTCACACCTCTGGTACCTCAGCACGACCTCAAGTCGTCAAATAAGTAAAGTGCTACTGTAAAATAAAAATTTGTATGTTAAGGTAAGACAAGAAAAATACAAACATAAAGTTTTTTCTTCCCATTTCGCTGTTTCCCTTCTTTACTGTACCCACTGCATCTTCGTCATGTGGTTACCCAGCCCTCCCCAACGGCAAAAATTCCTGCTCAACCACAAAGATCAATCTTTCTCCTTCTGGCGCCTGCTAGGCAACTCCTTAGATGATAACATCCTTTACTCAGTCCTGGGGGGGGTCACGATGACCCTCACATACCTTGTACCTGTAGACACCTTCGGTGAACAATGCCAAGACATCATTCTCCTCAAAGACAGAGACTGATGTAGAACAGACTGGGCAGATGACCTGGGAGGCACTGGGCCACACGGAATGGAAATTCATAGCTTAAGTCCTCATGACCTTGTTTTACTTATATTTTGACTATTACAAGACTATTGTTATTTGTATTACCAAATCTGTGTAAAATAAATGATGACTAGGCAACGTGAAACAACTGACCAAAAGCATATCCTCTAAGAACCAACAGTGTGACTCCAGGTAAGGGAAGAAGCAACAAGAGGGGCCCTTTCCTAGACCATGACACACTAGTAAGACGGGTGCTCCAGAGGCTTGTGGCTACTGTGAGCAAGGCCTACCCAGTAACAGCACTGAGTAGCCTAATGACGAACCCTCCTGAGCTGGGAGCGAGCATTCCTAAGAACACTGGGGGAAGCTGGTGGCGAAATGTCTCCCAAGCCTTAGTGAGTATTACGACTGAAAGGGAAGAGAGAGAATGAAGAAAGCTGCCCACCATCCAGTTCTCTAAGAGTCGAATCACCAGCCACTGCAGTCGCTGACCTATAGCACACTCTGAGAGGAACTCAAAACAAAGTTCAGGGTGAGGCACTCTGTGCTCTGGGAATACTGACGGAGCTGGCCCTCAGACAGCTAGATATTTCAGGAGGAAATTCATAAACTTAGGGTCTGGCATTTTCCCACACTTAGAAAAGCACTAAAATCATTAACTAAGCTATCTGTTTCTTGCAAATAGCAGCAACCTTCTGCCAAGATGTGTTCCTGATTGCATGCACCCTTTTGTCAACATCACATATGTTCTGGTCACCTCCTTCCCTCTGCAAACAGTTCTCAGAGCTCCCTGAGAGATTGTCCTGGGTTATAATCCTCAAGTTGGCTCAGATAAAATTTTCCATTTCTTTCTTAGATTGACTATTGATTAAAATATAAAGAGGTTTAAGAATTTAGTTTCCTATAAATATGTGATAATCACATCACTCTATTCTAGGAGAAGATGGGGGATAAGATAAGCACAGTAAACGTTACCTAAGTTATACCTCATTACTACCAAAAGCCTTGAAAGAGTATTATTATGAATTACGAATAATACTTATTCATTATACTACCTTACACATTACTTTTAACTTTCATTATCTCATGAACCCCTCTTATATTGGGACTTCTAAATGAGAATTTGGTTGAAACCCCATAGTTTGTGGAATAAAACAGGCTTTAAAAATAGACAATCTGCTGGGATTTGCATGTCAATAGGCCAGGGGAAATTCTAACGGAGGGGTCTGGCAGGCCCACAGAGCCCAGAAGCCCCATATCAAGCTGAGAGACCCAATGATAAGGAGTGAAGCAGTGGCAGGGGTCTTGGGCAGGCTGGGAGACAGGTCTAGGATGTTCAGATACAGCGGGAAGGAACATGTGGGCTATGTCTGTGAAGGCCGGGTACACCCAGAACCAGAACATTCAAGCGACAGGAGCTGGGAATCCTGGCCAGCAAGAGGGCCCCAGGGGTCAGGCAACCAGAGGGCATTTTGGATCTCTTGCAGTTGCAAGTCTGGGCCAAAAGGATAAAGAATTTAATTTGCTGGGTGGAACCATGCGAAACTCTTGATTACAGAGAGTAAACCTCAACTGTCCTCTGGTCTTGTTTAGTGTTAGTATGAAGCCACAGCCACAAGGGTGAGAACCATGACATGGAACCAACACGCAGGTTTCTACTGGTCTCTTTCTCCAGCCAACTACGGCTGAACAGAGACCTGCGTGGCAAACTACACTGCCGCAGTCCTGGCGAACCAAGGTCCCAGCAGGCAAGAAATTTATCTAGCAGGACAGCAGGACAAACACAGGGGCCGTCATCCTGGAGGAAAGCATGACTGTCTCGAGATAAGAGAAGAGACAGGAGAAGAGACGTCCCCTGATACCTGGACCCCTTCACACAGACTGCATATTCACTCACGACCTGAAGAAAGCAGGCCCACTGAGGCCTCATTTATTCATTCAGTGCATGTTTACTGAACTTCTATTATGTGCCAGGCTGTGTTCTAAAGGCAGGGAGCAAAACAAAGAAAATTCCTGCTCTAAAGAACTGTCCATTTTCCTACTCCTTCTTCTTCACTGAAAATGCTAAAGAAAGAAGGAAGGAAATTACTTATTGGATTATGCAAAGAATATGTATACAAATCAGAAATGCCCAAAATTATTTGTGCCATTTGTGATTAATTATGAAATGACTGTCCTTTTCATGACAGAATCAAGTGGCTTCAGCACTTATTGAAAGAGTCTTGCTAACCTGTTATTTGTCAAGTACAAAAGTGATTCAGATGAATTTGCCATAGCTCTCTTTTCCTTTTCATTATTATTCTGAACTATCTATTTAAAACACTGGGTATCCTTCTGACTCTTGGGAATTTGAATTAGAAGAGGGGCAGAATTAATTGAACTAATAACAGATTATTTGTTTTTAAGAAACTGTCTTAGAAAGTTGCTCTAAGCTTTTCCTTTCAGTAAACCATGCATCAAGAGGATGAGGTTTTCTGAAGAAAACTGTAAATTCCAGTGGTTTAAATACAACAGAAATTTACTTCTCTCTTATGTTAGAAAAGCTCCAGCCATCTTAGCTGCATTCCAGGCAGCGGAGAGAAGAAAATAAGGAAGAACAAAAGGACAAAAGGCTACTTTCAAGAGACTTCCTCAAAGTCCAGCCAATAGTATGCTTGTAGTTCACTGGCCAGCATGCCAAGATTTAGCTTGACAGCTAGACTTAGATACAAAGGCAACTGGAAAATATGATCTTTTAGTTGGAGGTCCTGCTGCCCCTAATAAGATGAAGGTTCTGTTAATAAGGAAAAAATACACCGGGAGACAGCTAGAGTCTCTAGTACATGGCAAAAAGCCTTAATCAAACATTAAAAGGTAAATACCTTTTAATGTCCCTTTCAACAAGGAGATGGTCCCCTTTTATAATTATATTCACTTTCATAAACTGATTCAAAAAACTAAAATTAAAAAGTAAATAGGTTTATGTTAAAATTTATTTCTTACATTGGACTAAAAATAATAAAAATGAATTTAAATATAAAAAATAACTTATGCATTTACAAAGATTCAACAGGGAAAAACTCAATCCTTTCTAAGACCAGGAACAAGACAAGGATGTCTATTCACCACTCTTATTTAACATTATATTAGAGGTTTAGCTAGTAAAATAAGGCAAGAAAAATAAAATGCACAGATCAGAAAGGAAGAAAGAAAACATATAAACCAAATAGATTTCCTGATGACTTGATCATATATTAATATGTAGGAAACCCTAAAGAGTCCACAGAAAAGCTACCAGAAATACATAAATAAATTGCATCCTAGAAGATACAATAGCAATATACAGAAATCAACTGCATTCCATGTACTAGCAACAAACATTTGAGACAAAACTCCATTTACAATAGCATCAAAATCTTATAAATTATTAGAAATACATTTAATGAAAGATGTATAGGGCTTATACATTGAAAATTTTAAAATTAAAACGAGGAATTAAAAAATTACATAGTAGACACATACTATGTTTATGAATTGGAAGACCCAATATTATTAAAATAGTTGTACTAGTTACACATTACTGAATAAGAAATTATCCCAGACGCAATGACTTAAAACAATATGCACTTAATATACATACAGTTTATATGGTCAGAAATCTAGGGACTGCTTAGTTGGGTGGTTGTGGCTCAAGGTCTCTCATGAGGCTGCATTCAAGATGTCATCCTACCTATGTTCATCTGAAGTCTCGACTGGGGTTGAAGGATCAGCTTCTAAGGTAGCTCAAAACCCAACTGGGAGATTAGTGCTGACTGCTGCCAGGATGCCACTGTTCTCTGCCATGTAGACCTCTCCACAGGGCTGCCTCAGGACCCTTGTGACATGGCAGCTGGCTCCCCCAGAATAAATGATCTGAGAGAACAATATGGAAGCAATATGTCTTTTGTGATCCACCCTTTGGAGTCACACTCTCTCATCTCTGCCATTTTCTATTCATTGTAAGTGAATCGCTGAGTAGAGCTCACATTCTAGAGGAGGGGAATTAAGTTCCATTTCTGGAAATACAAAATAATTTGTGGCCATATTTTTAAAATCATCAAAATGGCAATCTTTCCTTCATTGATCTATAGTTTCAGTGCAATCTCAGGTTAAATTTTAACTTTTTTTTTTCTTTTTTTGAAGAAAATCACAAGCTAATTTAAAAGTACATACAGAAAATCAAAGTTTCTAAAATAGATTAACCAGCTTTGAAAAAGAATGAACAAAGCTGAAATACTTGCATTACCTGATTTTAAGACTTACCATTCTCAAGAGTACTCAAACAAAGTGGTATTGGCATAAGAATACACATATAAATCATTGAAATAGAAAAGAAAGTCAAGAAACAGACCCACACTGGTCAACTGACTCTCAATAAAGGAGCCAGGGCAATATGCCAAGGAGAAGTCTTTCTGACAAACATTGATGGAGTAATGCTAGACATTTGTATGGAAAAAGATACATCTTAATCCTTAACTTCACAAAATTATATTCAATTGGATCTCAGACTTCAATGTAATAGCAAAAACTATTACATTTTAGATGAAAACACAGGACAAAATGTTTGTGACATCAGATTAGTAAGTATTTGTTAAATAAGATATCAAAAGCACAAACTATTTTAAAAACTGAAATATTGAATTAATCGAGTTTAAAACTTTTGCTTATTGAAAGAAATAGTTTAGGAAACAAAGAAGTAAGCCACAGACTAGCACAAAATTTTTATAAAATATATTCAAGAAAGGGCTTATACCCAGAATATAAAATGGGCACAAGAAAAGATGCTCAAATCACTAGTCATCAGAGAAACACAAACTAAAACCACAAGATATAACTGCACCCCAACTAGAATGACTAAAATTAATATGGCTAACAATGCCAAGTGCTGGCAAGGAGATGGTGGAATTAGAACGTTCATATATTGATGGTGGAAATACAAAATGGTATAGTAACCTTGTAAAATAATATGGTGCCATATATTTTTCAAACGATGAATTCCAGCAATTCTACTTCTAGGTATTTCAGAGAAACACAAACTAAAACACAAGATATAACTGCACCCCAACTAGAATGACTAAAATTAATATGGCTAACAATGCCAAGTGCTGGCAAGGAGATGGTGGAATTAGAACGTTCATATATTGATGGTGGAAATACAAAATGGTATAGTAACCTTGTAAAATAATATGGTGCCATATATTTTTCAAACGATGAATTCCAGCAATTCTACTTCTAGGTATTTACCCAAGAGAAGTAAAAACATATGTCCACACAAAAGCGTGTACAGAGATTTTCATAGCAACAAAATCATAATCAAACCTGGATATAACCCAAATATTCACCAACTAATGAGCAGACAAACAAACTGTGGTGTAACATACCAGGGACTGATATTTACAATAACAAAGAATGAAAAAGTAATCAAAGGTAAATGGATTTCAAAAACACTACGTTAAGTGAAATAAGTAGAACATAAAAGACTTCATATTACATGATTCCAATTATATGAGATTCTAGAAAAGGCAAAACTGTGGTAACACAAAGAAGCCAGTGGTTATCTGGGGATGGCAGGTGGGTGAGGGGACAGAGCAAAAGGAATGGAAAAAGAAAAGCTTAGGGAGAGGAGACTTTTCTGCCGATTGTTGTAGTGGCTGTAAAACAGTATACAAGTGCCCAAATTCACCATATTGTACACTTAAAGTTGGTATATTTTATTGTAATACTTTAATAAACAAAAAAAGAAAAAAATTTCATAAAAAAGTAAACATGAAGATCTAGGAAGACTGAAAATTTCTAGATATATACTTCTCCCCTTAAATTTTATAAAAGAGGTGAGATTTTCACAGACTAAAACCAGTCTTTAGCAACAAAAAACTTCTGATATGTTGAAAATATTTCCAGCTAACATAAACATAAGAAGACTTTTCGATAATAAGTTATACTATTGTTTATAATAAATATGCCAACTCCTCTGGTGGCTCAGACAGTAAAGAATCTGCCTGTGATGCAACAGACCCCAGTTTGATCCCTGGAGAGGGGAATGGCAACTCATTCCAGTATTCTTGCCTGGATAATCTCATGGACAGAGGAGCCTGGTGGGCTACT
>SJYC01059806.1:0-11980 GCA_006408675.1 Madoqua kirkii
TAGAGGTTTAGCTAGTAAAATAAGGCAAGAAAAATAAAATGCACAGATCAGAAAGGAAGAAAGAAAACATATAAACCAAATAGATTTCCTGATGACTTGATCATATATTAATATGTAGGAAACCCTAAAGAGTCCACAGAAAAGCTACCAGAAATACATAAATAAATTGCATCCTAGAAGATACAATAGCAATATACAGAAATCAACTGCATTCCATGTACTAGCAACAAACATTTGAGACAAAACTCCATTTACAATAGCATCAAAATCTTATAAATTATTAGAAATACATTTAATGAAAGATGTATAGGGCTTATACATTGAAAATTTTAAAATTAAAACGAGGAATTAAAAAATTACATAGTAGACACATACTATGTTTATGAATTGGAAGACCCAATATTATTAAAATAGTTGTACTAGTTACACATTACTGAATAAGAAATTATCCCAGACGCAATGACTTAAAACAATATGCACTTAATATACATACAGTTTATATGGTCAGAAATCTAGGGACTGCTTAGTTGGGTGGTTGTGGCTCAAGGTCTCTCATGAGGCTGCATTCAAGATGTCATCCTACCTATGTTCATCTGAAGTCTCGACTGGGGTTGAAGGATCAGCTTCTAAGGTAGCTCAAAACCCAACTGGGAGATTAGTGCTGACTGCTGCCAGGATGCCACTGTTCTCTGCCATGTAGACCTCTCCACAGGGCTGCCTCAGGACCCTTGTGACATGGCAGCTGGCTTCCCCCAGAATAAATGATCTGAGAGAACAATATGGAAGCAATATGTCTTTTGTGATCCACCCTTTGGAGTCACACTCTCTCATCTCTGCCATTTTCTATTCATTGTAAGTGAATCGCTGAGTAGAGCTCACATTCTAGAGGAGGGGAATTAAGTTCCATTTCTGGAAATACAAAATAATTTGTGGCCATATTTTTAAAATCATCAAAATGGCAATCTTTCCTTCATTGATCTATAGTTTCAGTGCAATCTCAGGTTAAATTTTAACTTTTTTTTTTCTTTTTTTGAAGAAAATCACAAGCTAATTTAAAAGTACATACAGAAAATCAAAGTTTCTAAAATAGATTAACCAGCTTTGAAAAAGAATGAACAAAGCTGAAATACTTGCATTACCTGATTTTAAGACTTACCATTCTCAAGAGTACTCAAACAAAGTGGTATTGGCATAAGAATACACATATAAATCATTGAAATAGAAAAGAAAGTCAAGAAACAGACCCACACTGGTCAACTGACTCTCAATAAAGGAGCCAGGGCAATATGCCAAGGAGAAGTCTTTCTGACAAACATTGATGGAGTAATGCTAGACATTTGTATGGAAAAAGATACATCTTAATCCTTAACTTCACAAAATTATATTCAATTGGATCTCAGACTTCAATGTAATAGCAAAAACTATTACATTTTAGATGAAAACACAGGACAAAATGTTTGTGACATCAGATTAGTAAGTATTTGTTAAATAAGATATCAAAAGCACAAACTATTTTAAAAACTGAAATATTGAATTAATCGAGTTTAAAACTTTTGCTTATTGAAAGAAATAGTTTAGGAAACAAAGAAGTAAGCCACAGACTAGCACAAAATTTTTATAAAATATATTCAAGAAAGGGCTTATACCCAGAATATAAAATGGGCACAAGAAAAGATGCTCAAATCACTAGTCATCAGAGAAACACAAACTAAAACCACAAGATATAACTGCACCCCAACTAGAATGACTAAAATTAATATGGCTAACAATGCCAAGTGCTGGCAAGGAGATGGTGGAATTAGAACGTTCATATATTGATGGTGGAAATACAAAATGGTATAGTAACCTTGTAAAATAATATGGTGCCATATATTTTTCAAACGATGAATTCCAGCAATTCTACTTCTAGGTATTTACCCAAGAGAAGTAAAAACATATGTCCACACAAAAGCGTGTACAGAGATTTTCATAGCAACAAAATCATAATCAAACCTGGATATAACCCAAATATTCACCAACTAATGAGCAGACAAACAAACTGTGGTGTAACATACCAGGGACTGATATTTACAATGACAAAGAATGAAAAAGTAATCAAAGGTAAATGGATTTCAAAAACACTACGTTAAGTGAAATAAGTAGAACATAAAAGACTTCATATTACATGATTCCAATTATATGAGATTCTAGAAAAGGCAAAACTGTGGTAACACAAAGAAGCCAGTGGTTATCTGGGGATGGCAGGTGGGTGAGGGGACAGAGCAAAAGGAATGGAAAAAGAAAAGCTTAGGGAGAGGAGACTTTTCTGCCGATTGTTGTAGTGGCTGTAAAACAGTATACAAGTGCCCAAATTCACCATATTGTACACTTAAAGTTGGTATATTTTATTGTAATACTTTAATAAACAAAAAAAGAAAAAAATTTCATAAAAAAGTAAACATGAAGATCTAGGAAGACTGAAAATTTCTAGATATATACTTCTCCCCTTAAATTTTATAAAAGAGGTGAGATTTTCACAGACTAAAACCAGTCTTTAGCAACAAAAAACTTCTGATATGTTGAAAATATTTCCAGCTAACATAAACATAAGAAGACTTTTCGATAATAAGTTATACTATTGTTTATAATAAATATGCCAACTCCTCTGGTGGCTCAGACAGTAAAGAATCTGCCTGTGATGCAACAGACCCCAGTTTGATCCCTGGAGAGGGGAATGGCAACTCATTCCAGTATTCTTGCCTGGATAATCTCATGGACAGAGGAGCCTGGTGGGCTACTGTCCATGGGGTTCACAAAGAGTCAGCACGACTGAGTGACTAAGCACGCACATAATGAATATATTAAAAATCACATGCATTGATTTTATAGTTCTTTCGCAGAGGTGATAATAATGATATAAGAAAAATATCAGCATAATCAGCCCCAAAGAGGAAGGAACACTGGACATTTCTATTGCAAAACAATCAGTTGAAAGACATAATCAAAACCGATTCAAGACTTCCTATCTCTTGATAGGAAAGTAATGTGAAGACTGTGAGAAAAGGAAAAAAGTACTCTGTGTGGCAACCGCCACGTAGTCTATCAGGAATCATCAAGAATGAAAACATCTGGGTGTCTTCTTGTTGACCTCTTATCTCCATTTCTTTTCCCTTTGACTGGCAGCAGTACTGACCCAGCCTAATACAATCTACACTATCCTTTACGTCTTCTCAAAGCCATCCTTTACTTCGTCTTCTTGTACACGACAACGACAGAGACATAAGACAATGAGTTTGTTGAAGGTGATGCTTGAGCTGCATTTTTAATCCATCATATGGAGGAACAGTTAAATAAATATCTTTGATGGTCTTAGAAGAGAAAGTACAGTACAGCTACCAACCAATTTCTTCGTATTAAGAAGAAAGCAGAGGCTGCCAACAGTATAAAGTTTTCTTGGATATTGGTTGGCCCACAAAATTCGTAATGAAGGCTGCAGGGAACTGTTGAGGGTATGGGTCATTCAGCACCTCTGGGCACTTTTAAAACTTCTTTATGACCAGGATCTCCCTCCAGAATCCAGTCTCCATGGATGAGGATCAGGGCCTCTCCTTAGTGGGATTGGTAAGGGAAGATCTAAGAACAGCTGGTACCTAAGTGTCTTGTGTTTAAAGCAGACATGGATGAGAGCCTTGAAATAGGCACTGGAAGGCACTGGGCCCACGGACCACCAGAACACCTGGCCTTTGGTCCTGGCTCAGTCGCCAAGCAGTTGTGCAACTTGAGCTTCAGTTCTAAAACAAGAAGCCTAGGTTCCCCACCACTGCAGCGAGTGTGTCAAGAACCTAATGAGGTGGTATACATTGACAACACTCTGATAATCACAAAGAATAGCAGTGTTTTGTTGTACAGAAATGATTATTTTGATAATCCTGAATTTTGAAACTCAGCAGGTATTTCTAGAATATAGATGAAATGCCAGATGTTTTGCTAGGCATTGGGGATGATAAAGAATAATGTATAGTTTCTAAATTGAAAGGGCAGATTCAGAGAAGGCTTCAGAGTTAGAACTTAAATGAATACGATTTTCTAGGAAAAGAAGGGATCTAATGGTGAAAGAATGGAGATGGCTGGAAGAAGCTGCCATATGGTTACGCAAAGCTACCCCTGAAGAGCACAGATGCTAAAGCTCCAGAACCTGCATCTGAACATTGTCTCCACTACATATCAGCTTGTATTCTTAGCACCTAAGTTCTTTGTGCCTGTTTCTTTATCTATAAAATGGGGACAACAGTGTCTACAATATCAGGTTTTTAGGAGGACTAGTTAAATAAACAGTACTTGTAAAGTGCTTAGAAAAGAGCTGTATTAGTCTGCTTTCTCTAGGTTATACTGTGATTAACAAATTATTCTAAATTTCAGTTGCTTTTTTACAAAGGCTGTTTCCCACTCATCTTGCATGTTGGCTATAGCCCTGCTCTGTGTGTTTTCTTCATTCTGGATCTGGGCTGAGGGAGCAACTTCTATCTGGCACATGTTTTTCTCATGTCAAAATGAACAGAGCAGTGCTGGGACCACACAAGGGTGCTTAAAACTTCTGCCTGGGAAGCACCCATCACTCCTGCTCATAGTCCGGTGGCTCACGTGAGTCAGAGTGGAGTAGGATGTTCACACAGCCCCTAGAGGCCCTGCAGAGAGGGGCCCACGGAGATGGGGCAGCAAGTACTCTCAACCAACAAAACAGCTAACAAACTACAAAATCTACTACAAATGCTTGGGACATAGCATGTGCTGTGGGTTTGTTAAAGAAAAATAAGTGATGACAAAGAATCTCAAGACAGCATGAGATATCAGAGGGGTAAAGTGCTTAGTGACTGGAGGACAGGGTCCACGGGCTGAGAGAGGGACCTGAGGAGGCCTAACTTTGAAAGGCTCTGCCAGAGGGCAAGGTTTTTGCCTATAGGTAAAAGATAGGTGACCGTAATGCCAATTATATGGCTGTATTTTATGAGGCACTCTGTGCCAGTTTTTATCAAGACACTGGCATGATTTCATTTGTCCTGCATTGAACATTTAAAAGTCTACCGGTCACTCCCCGTGCAACACTTGTCTAAGACATTCTGTCAGCAGTGGACTGGGTTGCAACTGTTGCAACAAAGCAGAGGACAGGTTTCTTTCAGTAGGTCCAGGGCTACTTAGGGTCAGGATAGGGGAAGGGGGCTGAGAGAGGAAGGGAGGGAAAAGAGGGCGGAGGAAAGAGAGGGTGTGAAAGAATCAGAGAGAGAGGGGCACTGTACAATGGACTGATAAGCACTCAGTCTGGTGGTGGGATTGTAAGCGCTGTGTAAAGCAGAAGACAGTGAGAGCACCCTCTACACAGGGCTGCTTTCTAAGGATCCACTGTCTTCTACACGAGGTTCTTTCACAAGCCCAATCCACCTCACATCCCTCTGCAGCTTCTGTCCTCATTTTCAATGACACACTAAAAAGTCATCTCAATCCCTCAGGTTCAACTGAAAACCTTGGGCATCGGATGATGATCTGCTATGCTGTGCCCTTCCTTTGGTGAGCTGGGAGAAGAAATCTAAGAGAAGAAAGAATAAGGAAGAAGGGAAGCAAACGTGAAGAGCAGAGAAAGATGTGAAAAGGAGCAGAACCAACACCCATTCTTATTCACCTGGGAAACAGGCCAGGGCTCCAAAACTTCCTCCAAAGAAGTTCTGATTTCCACAGTGGATTCTGCTAGGTCCATGAGCTTTTTTCCCTTATGATTTATCATGGAAAGCCCATCAACATAAGGTTCTGTTTGATGCTTTTTCTTTTACAGTTACCATCAGGCAATGTTTTACTTTTTATCTTTAAAACTCTTGTGGGGGGAAGAGAGACAGGTGAATTACAGCCCACAGATGTACCATTCTGAATCCTTCAAGGTTGCTTAACTCTCCCCTTCCCCGCTTCTGTGACTTACAAACTCTAATAAGACATCTATAATCTCGCACCATCATGAAACTTTTGTTTGAAAAACTTTAAAGATTTACTCTTTAAAGATCTACACCCACTGCCTACAGAAAAAACATACAAACTCAGACCACGTCCAAAGTCCTAATGAACGTGGTATGAGTCTGTTTCTAATCTTGTCACTGGGTAGGACAGATTTTCTTTCACACTACGGTGACTTGACTGTAAGATAATCAAAGTCTGACACACTGTACAGAGCAGGTAACAAATGCAGGCAATGGCCAGACTGTGAAAGCGACAGGTTGACGGGGAGAAGCCAGAGTCTGAGGAGGACAGGCCTGCTGCTTCACCTGCTCTCAAACAGCTTGAAAGAGGACCAAACGGTGATGAAGACGTGAATTATACAAAGAGAAAACCTGGCGACAGCAGGCTCTTTCTATTCTAATCATTCCAGAATCAGCTCAGGCCTGAGGCTTCAGCTTCTGAGACTTAGGGTGCATCCCGGTGGTAATGAGTCATCATGATTCAGAGGGACGGCAGAAAATGAAGAAGTGCAGGGCTACAGATGGCCTGAAGGCTTTCTGCAGAACCACACAAAGAACTTAAAGTTCAATAAGTAACCAATGTTTTCTTTAAGGAAAAAAGTCTTATTAATACGTAACAAATGTAGTGGAACTGTGGAATATAGAGTGACTTCCTCCAAAGAAGGTCTCTCACAAAAGACACGAAGGAGAAAAAAAAAAAGACATGAAGAAGAACAGTGAGACATGAGGTGGGACTAGAACTCAAGGAGGTGCAGACTAATATTTTTGAAATGCCCACTTAAATGGAACATTTCACTTGTGTACTATATCAATTATTATACAATTCTGCCAACTTTCAAGGAAACAGTCATATAGGCATTAACTGTTGGTATTCAAAGCCAGAACTGTCGATGGAAAAACAATGCGATATTAAAATAGGTATCAATGTTACATGTGAGTAATCTCAATCTTTATGCAAAACCAAATGCCCCTTATACTTTCTGGGCAGCAACTGGAATCCCCAAGGGATCGCAAAATGGATCCTAGCTGTTCTGGGCAAATCAACTCATTATTGCTCCTTGAAAGCTAAACACACTTCCCTAACCCCTCTCCAACCAGGAAAAATACTTAGTCCTTATTCTTTTCTGCGACATCACTCTCAACCTAGCAAAATACTGTACTAATGAAATTTACCCTCCTTCTCCTCTTTTAATCAGTGGTACACTTTTAAGCTGGGTATTCAGAAACATTTCTAATCATGAAAGGATGGGTGACACAAGGAGAGAGAAAAACTGGCCTAAAGCAAAATAAATCCACCCATAACTAAATAAAATAAACCCAAACCTGGCAGCTTTTCATAAAAGCATGAGTAAAGGTTTTGGTTTCTATGACAGCAGATAACACATTACTTATGTTTATACAAACGTCTCTTTATAAGAAAAAAAAAAGCCTTTTCTCTTAAAAACACAGATTGAAATAAAATTACTTCCTTACTACACATAGTATGTTAGGAGAACTACTGATTTCAGAGCTAAAAGGTGGTCTTTTATCAACAGGTTTTCTAACATTCCTCCAAAACACTATTATCTGCGCATTTTTTGGGGGAGAGTAAAAATTTTATTTTTAGTATTTTAACATAAAAAAACCCAAAAAACAAAAAAAGGAAGTTGCTTGATAAATATGGGGAGAGGAGAAGTCACGCTGAGCAAGAGACATCTGGGACAAGTTGTGGCTTTATGAATCTCAGACCTCGATCCTATAATCAGTGGTGTGTGAACCAAACACTCAAAAACAACCCCCTCTTTAATAATTATCCTTATCGAAAGTATACATATTATATTAAATATTTCATAATAAATGTGTGCTTTTCTGGAAAAAGTCAGAAACAAAATATTCATTAAATTCAAAATAAGCACTAACATCTATGGTATAATGTGAAGGAAAACTGGGGTAATTATCACTGACACTAGTCAGCACAATTAGTATCATCTAACTACACTGGGATAATAAAGAACAAGGTTGATATGAAGATTTATCAGATTTGTGTAATGGTAGCAGGTCTGTAACCCTGGTAGAATTACTTACAATAAAGTGAAGACTGAATTGGCTCAGAGATATTTATTAATAATGGGGTTACTCTAAAGCTACATTCATCTGAAAATTCTATTTCAAATACCAAGCAATTCAATTCACTCTTCTGAATGTTAATGTTAAAAATTTGTTAAACTTCTGATTCCTTTATGAAATTAAATCAGCCCCTTACCACCTGTTAAGCATGGGTACTAGAAAAGACTGACCACAACACACAAACTTCAGATTTTAAAAAGACTAGAAAGAGATGAGAAATGCAGCCTTCAATTCTAGAGCACTCAATGTCACAGAGTGAAACTTTCTGAGGTGATATCAGGAACCTATTTGAAAACCAGGAGTCTGCAAACGGAATAAAGAAATAAAATGGGATGTCTTAAAACAAATGAGTCACATAGTGAGTTTATATTAAAGAAGGGCTCAGACAATGAGAGCAAATCAATCAACAGAAAACTAACACAATGAGATGTAATACAATAAGGTACTTTTCAAATTTTTGGATGTTTTAGGAAAAAAAGGACTGAAGATTATCACTGTTAAGAGAAACAGAATGTATCACAAATGAAAGAGCAAATTCTCAGGCTGCTCTCATTATGAAAGCAATGAACTCTCAACTTACTATCTTCGTGTTGGTTAAAGACTTGCCAGTCAAGCTGGCAGATCAAGTGGGGATGAGATTAGATGGGGCAGAGCCTGGCCACTGTGTCTCACAGGAGCAGAATGACCCCAGGCTGTCCTTAAGTCACTACAAGTCTTAAGAATACCGGTGGCTCAGATGGTTTGAAGACCTCACAATGGAGTTCAGTTCTGTGGTCCTGAAGCCAATCTGGGCATCGGTGGTAAGTGTTTCAGGAGGGGGACACAAAGTGACTTCAGTCCTCAGAACTGTGGCTGAAAACTGCGAGGAGTGAAGGAATAAGTTGTATATGAAAAGAACAAACACAGAAGAGGGTTAATACAGAGAGCATAAGGAAGGACCGAAGTGAGCTGGCTTGAAGTAATGACCCAGTGTCCCATTGTACTGTTCACCTAGGAAACAAGAGTAAGTAGTGGTAACTTACTTAAAATGTCTGCAGTGGAATGCATGGTGGTGGGGGTGGTGGAGGTGACTTAGTTGCTAAGTTGAATCCAACTCTTGCGACCCCATGGACTGTAGCCCACCAGGCTCCTCTGTCCATGGGATTCCACAGGCAAGAATACTGGAGTGGGTTGCCAAGCCCTCCTCCAGGGAATCTTCCTGACCCAGGGATCGAACCCAGGTTTCCCACATTGCAGGCAGATTCTTTACTGCCGAGCCACCAGGGAAGCCCAGTGGAATGCAAAGTCATGTCCAAATCCTTTCCCTTTGATGTTACACATATCCTTGTGAATACAGTCTGTAACTTTCTTAGTCATTTCCAAGAAAGAAATTAAAACTATGTTCCATATATATACTAGTTATAAACTTATTTTTTATAGAAATCTGGGAGTTCAAATTTAAACCATGGATGAAAAATAAAGCTCCATTTCATGCTTTAGATTCCTCCTTGATATCTCATAGAGTTGAAGATGTATGTTAATTGAAAAAAAAAATACAGAGCTTGGGGATGGGGAAGATGAAGCTTCTGTGTGGCACACAGATGAGCTACCACCCAAACCCTTCAGCTAGCTCCCCCTTTCTTCTCCAGCCACACACCCTGACGAATCTTGCATCAGTTCTCATCCACCTGACTTTCCACTTAACCTTATTTTTCCCCTTGCATGACCAAGTCTTTTTCCGAAAGAAACAAAATATCTCTCCCTGCTTTGGCAAATCCGGCTTCTTCATTTTTTTTTTCTGCTGTTTTTGTCCTGCTATGAGCTTGATTACTGCTAATGTAATTTTAAAATAACATGGACAAGGAACTCAGCTAAAACGTTCACTAAAATTACCTTGAAAACTGAGACAATCTGGCCTCTTTGGTCTCAATGATCCATGTAACTGGCTTTTTCATCACTAAGGAAGTAGCTTTGAGATGGAATCTGACACCTGAAGACAGCTGAATATAACCCACAATCTCAATATGACATTTTCCCTCGAGTTTCTTCAGGAAAGAGGGGAGGCGGGGAGGGAGGGGAAGCACACTTACAAGTCCACTTATGGCTACAATCCAGATGTAGGAACCAGAGGTGAGAAGCTATAAAAGAAAAGAAAGGCAACTAAAAATGAAATTCAACTGCCAGTCACAGCATATTTACTTTTACAAAATTACAGTCATTACCATTTATGTTGCCTTAATTATACATATTCTTAATCTAAACAAATGGAAGATTAGCATATACTCTAGTTATATAAAGGAAAATAATATACCAATTTTTCTTTTCTTTCCTCTTCTACCAAGACCTCACTCAGCTTTTCAATAGCCTAAAACAGATCGGTTGAAACCAGCCCGCTCTTGTGCAAAGAAAAATAAGTGAAATTCAAGCACATTCTTGTTTACAAATGGACATTAACTGGCTTATACAAAGTAAAATACTATATGGACAGAAATTATTAGCATTAACAACACAGAAAATATGTAGTCACTGCCCAATGCTTAGTGTCAAGTAATGACATGTATTATAGTTCACATAATTCTCAGATTTCAGTTTCTTATTATTGCTACTCTAGTTTTAGATGGAAGACGTCTGTCAGCATACAGGTCCTTGCCCAATGTTGTTCTGCTGAACCACTGATCCTCTCATTTCAGTTCGGCCCAGAAAAGAGCGAACCAAGTAACAGGCCTCAGAATTCATTAATGGCAAAAGTAGTTAGAAATGGGTCTCGTGAAATCTCTGCCTTTTTCAAATCTTTACATCCAAGGATTGTGTTCGGGGTTTGTTTTTTTTTTTAGTCATAAGACATCTACCAAGTGTTCCTGTAAGAAAGAAAGATTTGTAGCCTAGTACCAGGATAACATCGGGACAGCTGGTAAAATTTGAATAAGACTGTTATCAATATTAATTTCCCAATTTTGTTAACTGAACAGTAGTTATGCAAGAGAATGACTTATTTATAAGAAATACACTGAAATACAATATTAATACTGAAATATTTAGAGAATAAAATGAAGTCACATGTTCAGACTAAAAAAAAAAATCTGTATCTTAGTGTTTGTTCACAATTAGATCATTAGATGGAGAGTTAAGCATTCCTGTTCGTAGAGAAAGAAGCAGGTTCATTGCTGACATTAGTGCCAGGTGAAAACCTCAAAGTTATGCACGTTTATCAAGGATAAGATAGAAAAAAAGATACATATAAAGAAGACGGATACAAAGGTAACAGATGGCAAAGCACAGGTAAAAAGGAGCCTGACAAGCTGTGCTCTTGTGTTAGCTCATGGGGAAATGAGCACTGGCTGCAACTCTAATCCCTTGATCTAAACTTTAATCCTTTGATCGAGCGTGGATGCTTGTTCAAGTGTGAATGACTTTGAAAACAACAAGAATGAGAATTAGGTGTAAAATTATTTTTCTGTAGTCTTCTTCCAAAAGTACAGAGAACAGTAATACTTCCCCAGCACCTGCTGTGTGTTTTTTCTCACTGCTGGCCTCCCTGAGGGGCAAGTGCTGCATCTTAAGCTACATTTTATCCTCCATGGCCCCCAGCACTGGGCATTACATGACTGGCTTTTGAGCCCTGTGTACATCAATGTCCCTTCACAAATGTCTTTGCTCTCCTGAGAATGACTGAAGTCATTTAATCACTCATCTATCAAATGTCCTTGGTTTCAAGAAGCTGCTGAGTAAGAGAGGCACAGAAACGACTGTGAAGGTTTGGAGGGGAGGGAACAGAAGTCTGGAGAATAAAAGGTTCACACTCATGTCAAGGTGGGGAAGGGTGGGAGTTGATACTAGATGGACAAGAAGAAACCCTGGATGCCATTCATGATAAAGAGTTCAGATTTTATCAAGAGGCCCGGGGCATCTCCACCTCT